>JAESVK010001036.1:936604-950544 GCA_017140935.1 Hamamelis virginiana
AAAAAAAAAAAAAATCCCAGCATCAAAAGTATAAAACATGAATAACTACCAAATTCAAATTGTTCCAAGCACGAATTTTCAGGTTGTTATCTCTTATTTCATCAAAACACACTTTAAAATCATATAAGCACAATTAAAGATTGATGATTAGTTTGTAGCGGAAGAAAAGACTGTAAAGGAAAAGAGAGATCACATATGATTAAGGGTACTACTTAGTATTATATATAAAAGTAAGGGTACAGGGTATTATTGGTCAATATCCTCATCCATGAGAGAGTAAACAATTATTAAAAGGAAAAAAAAAAAAAAACCCACGCTGAAGGCCTTTCAACACCAAACTGTAGCACAATTGGAGGCCCAGGACCGACATGCATTCATCCAATAATGATGGCACCACAACTTGGAGGAGAATCAATAAGCACTACTGCCCATAATCTAAATTCCTTTGTGTTGAACATATTGCAGTTGCTAATGAAGCCTGTTCTGCATAGATATGCTACAAAATTAAACTGGTTTCATCAATGTCCACATCACAACAGAAAGACACTCATGAAATTCAGGTGAACAAAGCAAGATTTTGCCCACAGACACTGGAAGTAATTACTCATGGAACTCTTTCACCCACATTGCAATTGCCGGGGGCTATTGCTGGCAATTCTGATGTGGGATGGAAGGAACTCAGATTCACAGATGAGAAACTTTGTAGAGGACCACAATTTTACTAGTAATGGAAAAGGCATCTACCTAAAATTAACTGAAAGACTAACTTTATATAAAATTATTAAATATCATAATAAAATATAACGCTGAATGCCAAATCATCAGCTGAACAACATATCCAAATTTTATTTTATTTTTATTTTGAAACAATATTCAAACACTATAGACTGAGGACATCAATATTAAAAAATAATGCTGAATGCCATATTAAAACAATATTAAAATTGATAGAGAACATCTAATGCATGTGCTTTAGATAGCATTAACACAAGTTGCTAATGTAAAATGTAGCTATAACCATAAATATATATACATATACGTACGTACACACACACACACACACACTCAATTAGATGCTAGCTAAAACCAAAATGTTAAAACACAACGAACTCTAATACTTTATCCATGCAATGTCCAGAGACTTAAACTTCCAACTTCAAATGATACTTCTGGTGCATGAAAATGAGATTGAGAATAACCAACCATTGATAATATGGTGATTGTCACCAAACTATTTCAAAATTATTTAACAAATAACCCTGCACCTAATTGTCACTTAATTGATAAATGACTTCATTTCAAATGAAGTCATTCATAATTCAGGTATGTTTAATAGCCCCCTGAATTGTTAAACAGCAGCACAAGAACTTAATCAAAAAAGAAAA
Source organism: Hamamelis virginiana (assembly GCA_017140935.1). NCBI lineage: Eukaryota > Viridiplantae > Streptophyta > Magnoliopsida > Saxifragales > Hamamelidaceae > Hamamelis > Hamamelis virginiana. The sequence continues at coordinate 937,990 of JAESVK010001036.1, forward strand.
CAGAAATGAAGGTGAATTCCGATCTGCTTTATATAAAGGCTAGCTTGTTGACATACAATGAATAGAAAATTAAAATTTGGTTTGTTTCAATGATGGATGTAACTCAAATCTTTGCATAGGGGACCTCGCACATTGGAAGATGCCCTCTCTCTCTCTCTCTCTCACACACACACACACCCACACACACACACACACACACCCCAAGGTTTTTTCTTTTTTCTTTTTGTTTTGTTCTGGGTACCATTCATGTCAATGTTCCACAATGAAGTTGCACCAATAGAACATGATGGCAGCCAGTTCCTCCAGTTGGTTATGTGCTTCCACTCGGTATCTTATTACATTTCATCATAGAACCAGTCCCACAAGAGATCAAAGTTAGAAATTGAACTAAATCTCATAATTAGGAACATTCAAAATAGATTTATTAATTATTTGATCGGGACTTCCTAGCAATAAAAAAATAATTATTTGATCGCTACAGTTTAGTAGTTACGACTTTGGAGTCAACTAAAAGGCATAGCACTTCGAACAAAATAATACCTATATTAGATTCTATGCTTGAAAAGCATTTGCAACATATAAAGAGAAAAAGAAGATGAATTTCGTGGTTTAGATACAAACAACCAAAAGAATTCACACTAGAAACAAAACCCATAAAGAGTAAAAATGGATAAAATGATACAAATCTCTTTTAATTTTATTTTATAAACAGAATAGCACAGGATAGGCAGACAACTTTTTACTGTGTTGTTAACAACTCAGTGCAGTATTGGCATTCAAAACCTCAGAGGGGATGTATACAAATGATTCCAACATAAAGCGAAGTATAAATGAAATTACAGGCAGAGATACAAATCAAAGGGTATTGGTTTAGTTGCAGTTCATCAACAAAAGTTGGATGTCAAGCAATAGCTCCTCAAAAGTCATTGTATGAAGGTAATTGTGTTAGTGACTAGTTAGGCAATAGTTCTAATAGTAAAGAACTAATTAGGAGAGGACATGGATTACTAGCTTGCATTGCACTAGTTAGTTCCTCAAAAGTTAGATGTTGTCCTTTTTTATTAAAGACCCATGACACTTTCGTAAATCTCCATTTGCTTAGATGAAAAGCATTTCCTAGTAAGATACTTTTTAAGAGAAAAAGACATATCTAGTGCAAAATTTTCCTCAGAAAAGATTATATTTTTCTGGAGATTTTTCTGAGACGTTTTTTTTATATATATAAGTTTTCTGAGTATTTTCCATTCAAACATACGGAGCATTGGGTAACTTCTTATCACACTCTACTTCTAGTGTTGATTCATCTTTTCCTCATGCTCCACGACTCATGTAACTAAATACTTTTTACTTAATTTTTATTTATTTAATTATTTTTTCATTCTACTTCATTTGAACACTACAAAATTAATATTTTGCTCATTCATCTATACCAAATTCCAAATGTTTGACATATATATTCATATATTATTCAGCACTCAAATGGATCTAAAGGGTAATCCAAAATACACCACAGCAGCCAACAACAACAACAACAATATAATAGTAAACAGATGCCACATTCACTATTAGGTGGGCTATCTTGAAACTGAAATCCTAGGATTATTTCTCGAAACACTCTGTTTGGTTGCTGAGAAAAACTCCAGAAAATAATAGATTATAAAAAAATCAAGTCAATCGAGTCAATCAAGTCAATTCGTTGTATTGGCCTCAGTTAAGTGAAGGTGTTTGTTTTTCCATTGACTATATTTTCTCACATTTTCTCAGTAACCAAACGGAACATGAGGTTGATGAATGATGATATGAAAATAGAGAGATTTGTTATCAGTACCTGAGCAATCGTTTAGGCTTATTAGGGTTTGATAAGAACCGTTGGTTTCTTTGGGATATCGGACGTTGGTGGTGCTTCCAGTGATCTACGCCGGCGCGATGGCCGGAGCTCCGAGCTCCGGTAAGCGGAGAGAGGGGCGAGCGAAAGGGAGGCAAGTGTTGCGCGAAGTTGGCTTTGAGGACGAAGAAATGAAGAGAAGGAGAGATGAAACAATGTTGCGCGGGAGCACAATTTTAACTAGAGATGAATTTATTAAGATGATCTCAACCGTCGAAAAGCTTGGCTTTTGCTGCATCAACATAGGAATATGGCCACGTGTCAATGGTGATTCAATGAAACTTGGGCTTTCACCAGCATAAAGAGATAATAACCTGGGCCTAATTACCGGCCCATAAAAATCAATCATGGTTCCAATTTCCAAATCCTTGAATAAACCAAGAAATTAAATAGAGAAAACCGACAAAGTAGTCATCCTCATGGGCGGGTGTATTGACTAGTTCTTTCCAATGGACACATATCTTATATTGGTCAATTATAAAATCCTACAAGGGTCAATTACAAAATTTTGTCATAAAATCTACTTTCTAAGAAGCCTAATCACTAGTATTGAATTATTGGTTAATGTCTGATATTTTCTCGACTGCATTTAATCAAAATATCTATCATCTTTGACAAATACACTTGAGTCCATCCAGGGCCGGCTCTGGGGTTTGGGTGAGACTAAGCGAGTTCCTAGAATGAGGTCCTTCTGTATGCTAGAATGGGTTGCGGAGTGCAGGTGCTTTGTTTAGTTGGCTTCAAAGCTTTTTGTTTTCAATTGGAATGGACTGCTTCAGTATAGGGCCACTTGTCTTAATTTATATATTGGGTCATTCTTAGAATGGAGGCCTCAAACAAAAGTTTGAGGTTGCAAAAGCAGAGGGCCGGCCCTGAGTCCATCTTTAATGTATTATTTGATTAAATTCATTATATCGGAATTGACACAACGTCCTAAATATTATGCATGACACGTGTCCTAAATTACATGCTTAAAATAACTGAAAAAAAAAAAAAAAAACTCCTGTTTGTATTGGCACATCAATGGATTGCAGAAATTTTTTCCTGTTTTTTGTTTTATCGGAGAGCACCAATCCTCAGTGTGGGGCAATGTATTTTGAAGGGGGGATAATTCATTGCTGGATGGATGCCTTCTTATCATTCCACAAGGATTGGATTGGAACTTTGGGCATGCTGTTTGAGAAAATCCCATGCCCTTTACTCCTATTTTCATGTACCACAAGGAGGCAATACTAGCTATAAGCTAGTATCTTTATGTAAAACCTGCCCACTTCAAAAATTATAAGGTAAATCATACTGATTATACGATTATGTAGACGAATTATATTTGAATATTCAACTAGTATGTTTTGCTTGAAATTAAGCAAATTATTAAGTGTCCATGGAAAATGATTCATTCCACTTTGTTTCCCCCCTAAGCATTTCAAGGCACAAATCTAAGCTTAATTAGAAAGGTACAAATATGCTGAAAGCCACACTAATTTCATTAAATCTTTATATACACTCAAATAGAAAATATACAGGATCGATCATTTAATTCAAATTCTTCCGAAAACTAATCAACTCAATTCAAAACATGTCTAAAACACAATGAATATATGATTCCTTTCTTTTGTTGAAGGCATAAATGAAGCTTTAGTGGTGCATATAATGAAATGGCACTAGAGTAGAATGACAAACTTTCTTTAAAGATAGGATTCTCTGGTCCAAAAATGGCTCCCTAGCATGGAGGCCATAAAGGCAAGTCACTATGATGATGTTTGTTGATAAACCACTACAATTTTAATTATACTGCATTGCTAAATATAGGCAGCAAGTGCTTTGCTAATGGAGTTGACCATCGATGAATCGAATCCAACGGAGAAGCAAAAGATCGAGGAATTGCAATATAATATTGCATCATCCTAAGTCAATGTGCCACGCCTCTTGAGTATACCAAAAAAAATGGGGGCCGGAGGAGCTTTGGTTCAACACATTGAGGTCCCATAAGAATCATTCACAATAAAAAGGAGAAGAATGGCAAAAAGACTGACCCAGTAGGGGAACTTTCATCATTGCTAAGATTAAAGCATGTTTAATTAGACTAGACTCTCTAATTACAACATTTTTCGCCAAATTTAGCAGAAAATAACAAAATGTTACACTTGAAAAAGAACCATCAAGACACTATCAAGCTATAAAACTAGGTGGGTTGTTCCAATTTGCATTCACATCATTGAGAGTGGATTTTAACCAAATGATCATTGAGTAAAATGATGAGTTTCTACTTTAAAGATCAATAAAGCCATTAAAGCGCTTCAACAATATTCTTGCATCCTTACTGAGATTTTTTGTTTTATGAAGAATAATTGTTCATCATAGGTTGACTTAGCGTGATGTATTTATCATAGTCTCTGTTTCTCTCCACCGCCCCACTATATACCCTCAGGCCAGCCTCGCGTGCTAATTTCAATACCATGCTGGATTATTAGTTACTTCTTGTTGTGTTCATTATAAGCATGACTACTGGAATTTTGGAACATCTGTTTCATTCTAAATCAAGATTATAATTAATTAAGGGACAATAAAAAATCCAGTGACCCACCATTTGTGGATAATCTTTGAACTTAATCTTTGAACTTAATCTCACTCTCTCTCTCTCTCAAATGGCCAACTCTTGAATTAGTCTTCAAAAATTAAGGACCTGTTTGAAAGCAAACTCAAGGAAGAAAGCCTTGTAATGAGTAATGACCAGTAGAATTGATTTCAATGCTTACTATAAAATATTGTTTCTTAGGTGACAATATATACATGGTTATAAACATTTTATTTTTCTGATATCTGGATCTCAGGAAAGAGCGTGGAAAAGAAAAAGTAAAATGATGAAAATTGCGTACAAACGAATTCTCGTTCTTTAATATTATTTTCAAGCCTTTTCTATGTCTTTCCTTAGTTATTTTCCAAGATCCAAACAGAGGCTTACATGTAGGAAGGCAAAAAAATATGTATAAGAAGCTAGTCATACTTCATTGAAATAACTTGCAAACATAGCCAGCCTGCTGAAGTAGTACTATTCTGAAAACTCAACCACAATTTGGTCATCATACAGTGAAGAACACCCACTAAATCCAAACAGTGGACCCAAACCCATGAAGGATGTACTTTTTGGTTGATTTGATAATTGCAACTACATATTGATGGAAGAAGCTAGGGCATGCAGGGATGAAGTTTAGAACAATGAGCATGCACTAATGTGGCACTCTCTCTACCACTCCACTGCATAAGGAGTAGGGGACACAGTCACAGCACATGTTTCTGGTCCCAGTGACTAGAAAGCATGACTAAACAAGGAGTGGATGTGGGTCTCCAACAAACCCCATGAATATGTTGCACTGTACCTAAACAAAGACCCCTTTTTTTTTTGAAGATTAAGACAGGGGGAAGTGATGCCTTTTATAATAATGATCAATACTGGATATATAGATGGGTTATGGGTCTCCTAATTTGAATAAAAACAAACTCATTATGGCTTTTCATCATGAGAAGGAAGATATAATCAATTAACTCTCTAGGTGACTTATTCAAATTCAAAAAGAAATCCTATGTAGAGAAGTTAAGGACAATTAATCTAGAGAGAGAGGCCTTATATTTGGGATTTTGTATATATGCCATTGTATTTTCTTATATTTCATATTTTCCTTATATCTACATGCTATATTTGTACCACCTGCGAGCAATATTCTTTTAAATTAATCCCAATCTAATACCAACCTTATAGCCGTGGTAGTGTATCTCTCCCGTTCCGTGAGGAGAGGGTTTGAGATTCAAAACTTGATCTTGCTATTCCAGACAAATGCGGTGGGATATATCTTTATATGATAGGATGTAAGATTAATACCTCTCCCTCGCCTAGCCAATCCATCGCCTAGCCAATCAAAGTCAATGCAAATTATTTTATACTTACTGATTATTTTCCTTTAGGTGTAAAGCCTAATTTTGGAGTTCCTATGTAGAGATAAAAATCTAGCTATATATTCTTTATATAAAAGATTTGGTTTTGGTTTTACCTTGGCTGTGAAGAGAATGTCAATGAAGTTGGAGAAATAATATAAATATATACAATATCTTATTAACTGGAAATACTGAAGTATATAAGGGTATCAAAGAAAAACTCTTATAAATATTAAATATAATTATATATAATAAAGCAAATGGTGTTTCCAAGGGCACATGATCAAACAACCCTCCAATGAGCCCTCAAATGTCCTTAATATATGTAAGTCCATGTGAATAGAGGACTTTTGGGGTTTGGGCTTTTGGGCTTTGGGTGAGGATTCTCGAGTCCACAAAGCTTTGCCATGTGATAAAAGCAGCTTTTCTTCTTCTTGTAAAGCAGACCACGCCCGTTTGGCTGCAATCATGCGGTCTACTTTGTTATAATTTCCTTCACTTCTTCCCTTGCTTATTTCTTTTCTTTTTTGGTTTCCTTTGTCCCCTCCCCCCTAAGTTACCTTGTTTTTGTACAAATAAATTTGTCAATGTTCCATATATTTAATTATTTTCCCATAATACCCCTTATGACCTCATTCTCCAATACGACAAAGTTCAAATAGAGCTGGAGTTTGTTGTATTCTCCTTAAGACGTAACCCTACCCAACATCTACCAAATTTTGGTACAAAATTGTCTTATCCAACATGTTCTGTAGAATAGGTACTAGATGCTTAGAATAAGCAGCTGCTCTGTTGTCACCAAGACCCATCAGAAATTTTCCTTCATTCTCTTTACCCAAAAGAGAATTTGACCAGAATCCCTATTCCCCTGTACTACCACTATGTTTCAACAATTTAGCCACTAGTAACCCTTTCAAATTATAGAAATGAACATTTGGGTCCCTCCAATTATGATAAAAGAGAAATTAAGATGTGAGTCCATCCATATATTGACATAGTACTCTTTTATCTAAGAAATACAGCATAAATCCTAGGACACGTATCCTACCGTTGAATTCTATGGGTTTCGTGCACGAGCAAAATTTAGCGTGCAATACTAGGTGGTTTAATTATAAACATCTATTAAAATTCTTTTTTATTCAACAATGTTTGATCAAAATATTTCATTAACTTTAACTAATGATCATACGTCGTCTAATTTAACAAATTATTTTGTTAAAATTATACTAATGAAACAAACTTAATATGATAAATATGATGATGTACAGAGGTGCTATCTTAATTGCATACCAAAACTCACTTGACAAAAAAAAACCAAAAAAAAAAAACAACAACAACAACAAGAGAATTTATAGTAAGAGCAATATATGGAAATGGTTTCCTAGCTTATGAATAAATTATATAGTTCTTATGCATTCTGATTTAGAAAGGTTAATGCAGTCTTTTTCATGCCTTTATTAATAGATTGCCCTATGCCCACCACCTTATAAAAATCTGTGGGCACAAATGCAGTGGCATGCAAGCAATTGTAGACATAAAATAAGGTTAGATTAGGCAAGGGGACAAATATGATTATTAACTCGGGAAGTGGGAAGACCCGCTCGTGCGGACAAGCCACTCACGCTCCCTTAATTACATTTTTAAATTTATAATTATCCCTTTTTAAAATTAAGAACTAAACGATAAAAAATTTTAATTACAAAGAAGGGCTTAAAAACTAGTAATATTCTTCAAAGCAACAAACTTTATCTCCCAAAAGCGGATTTTACTCACTTCCCAAAACCGCTCTCTAAAATACCTTTCAAAACACAGCCTTTCGCACCCTTCGAGAATTCCTTCACGTCTTGTATATATATATTCACCACTACATAACCTCCTCTTCACCTTCATTTCGAATCTCAAGCCACTCTTGCATAGAAACTCACTTCTTAGCACAAGAGAAGCTAGTAGAAGAATATAGCATAGAGAGAGAGAGAGAGAGAGAGAGAGAGAGGGATGGCATCTGATAAGGTGGTAGAGACAGTAATAGTAGGGAATTATGTAGAGATGGAGACTGAAGGAGGGAAGCCTAAAGACTACAAAACAAGGATATCTGACTTCTTTTGGCATGGTGGTTCTGCTTATGATGCATGGTTTAGCTGTGCTTCAAATCAGGTTCTATGTATATGTCTTTCTTTCTTTCTAATCAAATAACACAGTGACGACCCAGTAGTGTTTTAGTCAAGTTGAAGCTATTAATTAGTTTAGATTCTGTATATGGAAATGGTTTTTGATTAGTTTGCTTATGGGTGTGTGGGGTTTGGTTTGTTTTGTTTCAGGTGGCTCAGGTTCTGCTTACCTTGCCTTACTCATTCTCTCAGCTGGGAATGCTTTCTGGCATACTCTTTCAGCTCTTCTATGGCTTGTTGGGTAGTTGGACAGCTTATCTCATCAGTATACTCTATGTCGAATACAGAACCAGAAAAGAAAGAGAAAAAGTTGATTTCAGAAACCATGTCATTCAGGTTTCAATCTACAATCTCCTCACACCCCAAAAAACAAAAACAAAAAAAGGCTGAATGTATCAAATTTTAGACTAAATATTTTAACTTAAATGATATGGTAGCAAGATAGATACTGTACTTTTATATATTTTTAAATTGCATAAAAATAGAAATTCTATTATACTGCGCATCATCTGATTTAAAAAATTTGTTTTAAAATTTAGTCCATCTACCTATTATATATATATATAAATATATATATATATCAACATATTAATCCATTTCTTACATGGGTTTTATTTTGTATATTTTAATTTTTAATGATGAAAGTGGTTCGAAGTTCTTGATGGGCTTCTTGGAAAACACTGGAGGAACGTGGGTTTGGCATTCAACTGCACATTTCTTCTGTTTGGATCCGTGATTCAACTCATAGCTTGTGCAAGGTATATATATATATACACGTACCCATCTTTTGACTCTTGTTTGATCATTATCCTCATCATTTTTTAAATGTCTTTTTCCAAATTAACAAAGTTAAAAGTATTAATTATAAGACACATCTGATCATTTTCTGCCACTGGCATGGCCGGGGCATCTTTTGGTGCAGCAACATATATTACATAAATGATAATCTTGACAAGAGAACTTGGACTTACATCTTCGGAGCTTGTTGTGCTACTACAGTCTTTATTCCTTCATTTCATAACTACAGAATCTGGTCCTTCTTGGGCTTGGTGATGACCACTTACACTGCTTGGTACCTCACCATTGCATCCCTCCTCCATGGACAGGTAATCTACTCGTAATTTATTTTTCCTTTAATTCTAAGTACCATCATGTAACAAATTTTTACAACCCTAGGGATGCTTGGATTTACCGTATATGCTACACAGTTGATGTTGTGACACATGTACCCTGAACAACTGATGTTTTGAGTCCTTGGCAGTCACTGAATAATCTGCCTAGGTTTTTCTAAGCTTGAGTTTACTTATAGATTAAGATTATGACACATTATTCAAATATATCATAGAGAGATTACGTGTCACGATCTTAGGTATGTATCCAAAAAATGAAAAACCCAAATAGAAGATTCAAACTCTCTGTCCTACAAGAATGTGTCATTATGTAAGTTTAATTAATTTTTAATATATTCATATTAATTAATACTTGTTTATGTATGTATTAAATGATAGGTGGAAGGGGTAAAGCATTCAGGTCCGGCCAAGTTGGTGCTCTACTTCACCGGGGCAACAAACATTCTCTACACATTCGGGGGACACGCTGTCACTGTGTAAGACAAGCTCAGATTTAGAACTCGTGTCTTTTACGTTAATTTACAAAATATCCCATGTTTCTTAAATTAAAAAGCTTTTAAACCCCTGTCCTAGATAATGACTTAACCTTCTCATATATTGACATGTTCTGACCGTATGATCTATTGACCAATCTTTTTCTAAAACCACATCTGGTCCTTTTTGCTTTTATTCCCAAATTGCCCTCTCAAGCGTGGGAGGCAAAAAGTCTTCTTTTCTTGGAAACCCTTTTCTTGCTTTTCTATGTAGTATGTAGAAAGCCACATCTCTTTTTCTAATTGCTTTTGCTTTTATCATGAGATATAATAAATAAGAGGGGGGTCCAGCTGCTTCAGCAGTAAATCCTAGATGCTGGATCAGAACATTTTTCCATTTTGCAACTCAGGCCCATAGAGTCCTTGGACTCCTAGCTTAAACTAAGCCCATTAACTTACAACCCAAGTAAACCATAGATCTACAGACCACAATATCATGTTTCAAATCAAAGTGGTCCATCATTTGCTTGGTGAATATATTCATTTGTGCATGTAAATTTGATAGATAGATGAAATATTTGGGAGTATAAGTAATGAAAGGCATGCATTAAATTTTTGGTGGAACAGAGAGATCATGCACGCAATGTGGAAGCCTCAGAAGTTCAAGGCAATATACTTGCTGGCTACCCTGTATGTGCTGACCCTGACCCTGCCGTCTGCATCAGCAGTGTATTGGGCCTTCGGAGACCTGCTTCTCAATCACTCCAATGCTTTTGCCCTGCTTCCCAGATCCCACTTCAGAGACATGGCAGTCGTTTTAATGCTCATCCATCAGGCATGCATTTTTTAATATAATATATGATTCATTAAAAAGTTCTAGGCCTGTTTAGAATAGATTTATCTAAAATTATTTTTAGATTGAGCTCAAAATTCTATTTGATCTATAGAAATATGTGACTTAAAATCACTTTTAGACGGCTTAAAGAGAGAGAACGGTTGTGCAAAATTAAATCTTTTAACTTTTACCCCAATTAAGTCATTGGGGCTAGCTTAGTGATCAAGGTATAAGGAGAAAAATGGATAGGATTAGGTTAGGTCAGAGGATCGAATTCCCTCCATAACCAAAAAAAACCTTTTACCCTAATCAATTCTGGTACGAAAAAATTGTGGCGAAAATCGAACACATGACCTTTTAGATGAGGTCATGGCTCTTAGATGAGGGTCACTTGTATATTTTATATATCACATGACCTTTTAGATGAGGTCATGGCTCTTAGATGAGGGTCACTTGTATATTTTATATATCATTCGGAAAAAAGAAAAATATTAATTTTATTAAGTTGAATGAGAAATGAGATAGAATTATTGTAAAGTAATTTTCAGGAGTGTTGTGATAATCAAATATTTGTTAATGCATGGTGCAGTTTATAACATTTGGGTTTGCATGCACACCACTATACTTCGTGTGGGAGAAGGCCATAGGAATGCACGAGTGCAAGAGCATGTGCAAACGTGCAGCAGCAAGATTACCTGTGGTCATTCCTATCTGGTTTCTAGCCATCATCTTCCCATTTTTCGGCCCAATTAACTCCACCGTTGGATCGCTTCTTGTCAGCTTCACCGTCTACATCATCCCAGCTCTTGCTCACATCTTCACCTTCCGATCCGCATCAGCACGAGAGGTACAAATGATTATTTATCTAATAATTAATCATTCAATTAATTAGTAGCTACTTAGGAAACCCGCCAAACATGGAAGTTTAGCCAATGAAGGAAAAGTGCCACGTGGGACATCTGAGGATTTCCTTTTAACAGGCCCCAGCTGCCTGGCGTCAGAAATTTGACTGAACAATGAAAGAAATTAAAATAAAAAAAGAAAAGAAAAGAAAAGAAAGGTGTGGTCACAGTCTTGGGCAGACCAGGAGCGGGTCTTTCTCCAATATTGACGTAATATATTTTGGGTTTATTGTTTTTTTTATTATTCTTATTTATTTAATTTATAATAATATAATACTATATGTATATATGGGTCAATACGTATATGGAGCAGAAAGCGCGAGATTCTTGCTGATAGAATATCGGTTCGTACGTGATTCCCAGAATCTGTGGACTACACATGAAACTGTCTTGTCTTGATACGTTATATCATGGTCCACCGTACACAATACTTGAATCATGTATATATATCTATATATATATATATATATATAAATTTTGGGTTGGGTTGAATGCTTGAATGTAACATGTTTTGTGATTAATAATTGTGATGCAGAACGCAGTGGAGCAGCCACCAAAGTTTGTAGGGAGGTGGGCAGGGGCGTATACAATCAATGTGTTTGTGGTAGGATGGGTGTTTGTGGTTGGGTTTGGATTTGGTGGGTGGGCGAGCATGACAAATTTCATACAACAAATTGACACTTTTGGACTCTTCACCAAGTGTTACCAATGCCCTCCTCCTCCTTCATCTTTTCCACCACCTCAACTCCTCAACTCCACCGCTGCTCCTCCTCCTCTCCACCACCACCTTCACCACCCTTGATTTCTCCACTCTCATTTCTGCTAACTCCACATCTCTTTTAAATTAAGCCCAAAAACCACCATCCAACCCAAAAAAAAAAAAAAAAAATGAAGCCATGATCATCCTTTCCATCCCATTCCATCTTCACTTTTCAGTCCATATATAGACAGAGAAGATAAAACCCATCAACAATATGTGTCTTTTGCCCATACCCAGTCCCAACCACAAGCAGGCAGACTCATAATCACTCTACTTTGTGTATCTTGCTCTGTCTCTCTTTTAAGAATTTGTTTTAAGATTAGAGCCTTTGTTATGCGTTTCAACAAACATTGTATGAAATATTTGAAAACATATGTACTTTAGGCCTTATGGCAAATGCTTATATTTCTGGGATAATGGACTCTCTCTCTCTCTCTCTCTCTCTCTCTCTCTCTCTCTCTCTCTCTCTCTC
>JAESVK010001036.1:950554-963124 GCA_017140935.1 Hamamelis virginiana
CTCTCTCTCTCTCTCTCTCTCTCTCTCTCTCTCTCTCTCTCTCTCTCAACACATTCCAAATTATGTCCATCCCATGGATTTCTCACAAAATTATGGTAAATTGACTACTATATATGGACTATTAATAGCAATCTGGCCAAATCTTGTGCAAATTAGGGAGGTAATGGATTTTACAATGACAATTCAACATGAGTTGTTAGGGTGGAAATGAGTTTGAGCACATTTGCCCCAGCTTGTACTTGCATATATAAAGTTATAAACAGTAACATGATCAACCAAATCTCATTCGCTAACTTTTCCCCCATGTCCTGCCTTTCCTCACTCCATCAAGGCAATGGTATTGAAAGTTTTATATCCTTTACAAATTGGGACATAATGGAAGGATTCTTTCACTAACCATATTGTAATGGAATTATCTTATCTTATCCCACAAAGACCGAAAATAGTCAAATAAACATAACTAGCAAGACCAATTTTTGTGTCTCCAAAGGAGTTAAGGAATGTTATGCACCAGTCGAGCACAAATCAAGAAAATCACAATAATGAAGTTTACAGAATAATGCCACTTGTCTCCTAAACAATAACACCAAATTTGTCTATATCATCGGGCATAATAGCTAGTCCTCAGACCTTCAGTCTAATGGCAAGGCCATCCACCCTAAAGAAAGGCTAGTCGCAATGCCTCTTGGAGTCCATTATTGCAGAGGAGTTCATGTCAATGTTACAATTGAATAGGTTGTTCATTTTAGAGCATTTCTAAAATCCCACTTTTTCCTTCTTTTCTTTTTTTTTTTCATTTTTTTTTTTTCATTTTTTGGTTGTTTTTATGATGGGCGAAATTCGACCCCTATACCTAGGGATGTCAACGGGGCGGGTTTGGGACGGGTCGCCCCTTTTCCAACTCCGACCCATTTAAGAAAATCCCTATCTCATCCCATCCCAAACCCGCGACGGGATTTGGAATCTCATTCCCATCCCAATTAAAATATCTCATCCCACTACCATCCCGTCTCATTTACTATTTTCTTTCTACTTTTCTCAATTTTCTCAACACCTAATAAATACAATAAAAATACATAAACATATATAATCGGGGCGGGGGCGGGGGCGGGGGCCGGGGCCGGGGCCGGGGCGGGTTTTTAAGCCCTCATCCTAAACCCATCCCAAACCCTATAAGGTTTTCAAAAAAAATCTCAAATCCGTCCCTAACCCTATTAGGATGATCCCAAACCTGTCCCAATAGGGGCGGGACGGGTACCCAGATGAACCCTCAAAATTGACATCCCTACCTATACCTAATATTACCCGAGCCCCAATCCGCCCTAGTACCATCACTAAGTCACAAGGGCTGGTGGTCCCAACTTTTTTTCCTTACCTTATGACATTAGTCCTGCAAAATTTCACAAAACCCACTGTCAAAAAATCAATTTCTTTATAAATTTTCAATCCCCCAATGCTCCCGCTTGTGCTCCCAAATCTAGAACATGGATCTTGAAAACGAGAAGTCATGAAATAAAGCAATTAGATGCAGAGCAGGAAGAGAGAATAGTTACAAGCATCTTTTGCTTTCTAGCAATAAGTTCACCATACCCCAACCCATGATTACGAGAGGTGAATCCATGATAGATAAAGGACCAACCAGAGAATCTCTCATAATTAAAGATGAAGAGAAAGGAGAAAGAGGGAACGAGTGACGTTAGAGCTTCTTTGGAGTTGGTGCTTGGATGTTGGGCTAGAAGCCTGCCAGAGTCACACATATAAATATCTATGTGTACATAGAGATGATGCTATTAGCACGTACTGACTTTCGTGAAAGTTGTTCATAGGTGATTATGGGATACATATTTTGAAAAATTTATCGTTGGATTAGATACTGTGCATATGTATGTCAGGCATACCAAAAATCACAGTGATCCAACAGTCAGTTTCTCAAATATGTCACTGAGAAAAATTGTGACAGTTTTTAACGGTCAGAATTTTTCACAATCTATATTTTGAAATGCTTACATCGGACCACTGTGAGTTTTGGCAGATGTGACATCCATAACAAGGGTATCTAATCTAATGGTAGATCTTTCAAAATATGCATCCCACAATTCTCTATGAGCTTCATACTGATTTTCGTGAAAGTGAGGACATGCTTACTTATATATTATATATATATATATATATATATATATAAAAGTATAAAAGTTTCAAATGATGTGTGGGAATCTAATTCATGAAAGGCTTTGTAGTAGACAGTCCAGAGTTTGTCCAAAGCTCACTTTTGTGAGAAACCAAATCCCTTTACAAGCGCATGCGAGACCCAGAAAAGAAAAAGCCTTCTTTCTTTTCAGTTGAAGCCCATTAAGTCTCTTACATGGTTCCCCTCCTTTATTTGCTACACAACAAGACAATTGATAAAATATGAGAGACAAGTACTTTTGTCTTGTTTTTTTGTTTTTTGTTTCTTGTTTTGTTTCTTGTTTTTATTTATAACTTCAAATTCACAATATTCACAACATTATTGTTTACAAAACGATGGTATAAATGATTTTTGTTTCATTAATAATACCCATAATTTTGTTCAATTATTGAGTGATTGCAACATTTTACACACATACTAGCTAGTCCTAGTCTAGTGGCAATTTGAAGCTAAATTATAAAGTGGACCACATGAGATTATTCAGTTCTGCCTAATGACGCAAAAAAAAAAAGGTGTTCTTATGTAGCCACAATCTCTCAGAGAAAGTATTTTTGCTTTTTATTATGCCTTCTTTATTTTTGAGCCAAGCCCTAGAAAAACCCAAATTCCATAAAAACCCACCATTTTTTATAGCAGGTCGAGCTAATAAAAAACAACCCTCGTGAATAGAATTGTCTAAATATGGGCCTTATTGATCGAGGAATGCAAACTCCTCGTGAATAGAATTGCCAGAAGCTTGCTTTACTACTTGATCTCCTAAGGATCTTGCTAATTCTCTTCAATATTAATAAACAATCAAACAAATATCAATGCGCTTTCATGTCCTGAAACTTGCTGCTATGGGTTGCCATTTTGATGGCTGTTTTTGTTTGTTTGGGCAACCCCCTAAATGTATTGTGCCCTTGTTATTGGCTGATGCATCGGATTCCTTTTGTAATCGTCTTGTTTAATTTATGAAGTCCCCTTTTACCAAAAAAAAAAAAACTCAGCCATCAACAGTCATCAGCCTTTAATTAAATAGGTTTCTTTTGTTTGGGAAAGTTAATGTCTTTTGGTACACGAGTTAGGATTGCAACATAAGCCCAACCCTAAGCAAGATGTTGAGTCAAGTAGACCCAACCCAGACTCCATGAGCAAGTAAAACCAAACAAAGGCCAAGTTGGAGCAAAATGGGCTTGAATAACCAATTTGTAATGGGTCAGCTCACCCACACACCACACAATTTCTCTTTTGTTTTGGTCACCCACATCGTAAGTGGGTGGGTAATTTTAATTCAGTCCCAATTTTAACCCTTCCTCTTTACTCTAAGGTTGCTGACTTTATTGGTAAAAAGAACAGAAAATTGGCCTAAAGTCCTGTTTATTACTTTACTATTTGATAAAGTCCCTTCTTAGTTATTTTATTTTTAAAAGTCCTAATATAAATTGTTTTATTGGTTAAGGTCATTTTTTTAAAAATATATTTTCTTAAATGGCTAAATTACCCTTTTATGAGCTAAATAGGACTTTTTGTTGTTATATTAACGATACCTTCAAATTAGAAGGTTGAACTTTGCGCGCGTAGATGGATTTTTGCTGGATCTGTTATTTTTATGTTTTGGAAACCCTAAATTGCTTCTGGAAACCCTACTCTTTGCGCGAATAGGTGGATCGCTGTTTGGATTTCGACATTGCTTTTGTTCTGCTTTTCTTCATCGCTGTTGGATCTTTGATTTTCTTATTCTGCTGGAGTGTTGCTGCATTCTTGCTTTCATAATCAGGTTAGATTTTCGGTTTTTGTTATCTTTGTTTGCTTTGCCTTTTTTGTCGAGGAATTAATTGCGGATTTGAGTGATTTTTGTGATTGAAACTGGTGTTTATTTTTGCGATTGAATATTACGGATACGCGATTTGTTTCTGATTCACTATGTGAATCTGTCAATCTTCTTCTTCTTCTCCTGAATCTTTCAATTTGTCATTCTTGTTCCTGTTTTAAGTAAAAGATTGATCGATTTTATTAATAAGAAAAATAATAAATTTGGTTTTATTTCCAGATTTTTAAAAGAGACATGTATTGCGAGAAATTTTTTTGAATTCCTTTAAATATGTGCTGGAATCATTCAGTGAAGTTCTTTGTTCCATTAAAGAGGAAAAACCAAATAAAATATAAAAAATAAGAACATTGAGTTTTGCAGTAGCAGCTCCACAATATGAGGATTTTTCAAAGTTGCATTCAACAGGTGTAATTTATACAAACTGCTGTAATCCTTGAATTAATAAGTTTGAGTTTTCGTATCTCAGGTGAACTGGAGTTTAGCTTACTACATTGTCAGAGTCACTACACTGTCAGTGTAGTGATTTCATTAATGACTTCATTGATGCTGGTTTTTGCATAATATATGTATTGGATTTATGTTAGTTTTATTAAATCCTATGTGAATTTTTGTTTGGATTATGAGTTTGAATTTTTATTTTTTTGGTATTTGCAGCATATTGGAAGATATGGTGCATTCTTTTACTCTTTTATGCAAGTATGGAGATCTTTCATGCTTTGTGAGGTTGGGTGACAGTATTTGTTTTGATGAGGTTGTTAATTCATTGTGTAGAAAGTGGAGAGCTTTGAAGCGTGATTCATTTTTTATTACTTGTTCTTTACCAGGACATGCCAAGTGTGTTGTTGATTGTGATGCTGACTTGGTTAATGTTGTTTCATTAGCATATGATTGTGGGGAGCATTTTGTTGATGCTATTGTTTGTGAAAGAGATGTGGACAGTGGTGATGATTATGAAGATGAAGATAACTTACGTATGCAATTGGGGTTGGCGTGTGCATGCTCGGTCTAATACTATAAATGAATTCTTCTATATTAAAGAGTTAGATAATATTCACACTTGTGGAGCTGCTGTTCGGACATCAAAGAATCCACGTATGAGTTCAAATTTGGTGGCAAGTGAGATTGTTGATACAGTTCGTGATGATATGGAACTCGTCCTATCCGTATTCAGCGTATGTTCAAGTCAAAGTATGGGCAAGATATAACCTATAATCATGCTTGGTTAGGAGTTGAAAAGGCAAGGATTCAGTTGTTTGGGGACTATGCTCTTTCGTTTGATCAACTAAGGTGGTATGTTAGTGAAGTGGAGAGAACAAATCCGGGTAGTAGGCTTGTTCTAGATTTTGATCATTTTACTGGTCGATTTAAGAGGCTATTTGTTTCCTTTCATGCATGCATTGAGGGATTCAATTATTGTCGGACTATGTTATTTCTAGATGGTTCACATTTGAAATGTAGGTTTAAGGGGAATCTTCTTGGTGCAACTGGTAAAGATGGTAATCAAGGTTAGTAATTGCTTTTTTTTCTCTTTTTTATTTATAAATATATTTTCTGTTTTTGTAATAGTTTTTAGTTATTTGGATGTGAAGTTTGTACGCAATGTGGTTGTGGTTCACTACATGTACAGAATGGTTCACTACAGTGGTAGAGAACTTTTCTGTACTAGTAGTAGTAGTTCCTCATTTTTATTATTAAGTAGTTCATTTTTTTTTCTTTCTTTGTAGGTTTGTATCCTTTTGCATTTGTAGTAGTGGACTCAGAAAATTATGAAAATTGGGTTTGGTTCCTTGAACAATTGCGGGGATGTGTTTCTAGAAATCGAACGCTAACTTTCATTTCGGATCGGCATTTGGGGCTTGTGCAAGCTGTGAGAGATGTTTTTCCTGATTGCTATCATGCATACTGCCTTCACCATTTAAAAGCAAATTTGAGGTCTATAGTTGGAGGTAAATTTGGTGGCATTCGTGAAAGTTTGGTTAATAAATTTGGAGTATGTGCATATGTTCCAGCAATAGATTTATTTGAAAAAAAAAATTGAGTCTTTGAAAAAAGAAGGTGGAGAAATTTTGTGAGGACCTTCCAATTGAGAATTGGAGCAATGCGTATTTTAGGGGCAAACGTTATGGTGAGATGTGGTCGAATGTTGCTGAGTCTTTTAATTCTTGGATTAAAGATGCTAGGTTTTTGCCTGTAACAAAGATGGTGGATACAATAAGATTGATGTTAATGAACCAAATGGCAAAAAGGAGAGGCAAAGCCTTGAAGTGGAATAGTGGGATTTGTCAGAAAATGGATAAAAGGCTAGTTGCAGCTTTTGATGCCAGTAAGAGTTGGTTAGTAAGATGCTCAACATATTATATTTTTGAGGTGTTGGCAGACCCACCTTGTACTGTTGATTTAAGGATGAATTGGTGCTCATGTTATCAATGGCAGCTGAAAAGCTTTCCATGTTCGCATGCAGTAGCGGCGATAAAGAAGAGTGAAGGGGACCTAAATGATTATGTTGAAGTGTTTTTTCATGTATCAAGCTATATTGAGGCTAATTCGAGGCCAATATACCCAATACCTACTGCTGAAATGCCGGATCCAAGAAATGAGCATCCGTTTATTCTTCCTCTGTTTTCAAAGAAACAACCGGGGAGGCCAAGAAAGAAGAGGATCTCGTCTAAAGGTGAAAAAGTGAGACAGATAATGTGTGGTAAGTGTGGCCGCTATGGGAACCATAATAGGATGACATGTAACGAGCCACTTATTAATTGATTAGCAATTTTTTGTAATTTTTGAAATTTTTTATATTGGACAGATATATTGTAAGTAATGAATCTATTTTTTTAAATTTTTTATACTGTGTGCTACCTGCATGTTCTATGGATTATGTTCTATGGAATTAGGCATTTCAGTTTGGTGATCCAAATCTATATTTGTTGCTCAGTCAATTTGTTGATAGATGGCTAGTTTCCTGTTTATTATCATGCAAACTTGTAATCTTGTTTAATTAACTTCCTGATTAGGAACAGAACATAGATAGAGCTGAATATAGGAAAGGGATCTGTGTAGTCGAACCAGAAATGTGGGAAAGAAAAGAAAATTAAGTCGAGGTCCACTACAACTCTTACCTGTCTTGATGCAAAAACTTCATCAATTCAAGCCTCTTACCTGACTCCTTGATCCAAAAACTTCATCAACTCAAGCTGTGGAGAGGGAACTAGCCATACTATCCTCAAATGTTATAGGTTCTTTGAGACTCTTACAGATCTTTGGCTTTTCTAGTGAATCTAGGAAAACATGACAATACGATGAAGGTTCCTGTCGTCCAGACATGAGGCAGTGGATCACATTGATTGAATATGTGTTGTCCATTTTCAGTCAATGTTTAATATTGTGACTTTTTGTGATGGGCAGAATAGTTTGGAGAGCATCCAATAAAATCTTACCTGAGGGTAGCTTGTATTGTTAATTTTTCATCCAGTGTACCATAAAGTTTTAGATTTAAGAAAAAAGTGGGTCTACGTGGCTTGAATTTCAGTTGTAAAAGTTGGACTAGGGTCTTGTTTTTCGAAATTGGGAAGATTACATTTGAATCCTTTGTTGGAGCAAGTTGTGGTCACAAATGTGGAGGCTGCATTCCATGTTATGCAGTTCAAATACCCACAAACACTAACCATTTTGGGACCATTTCCCAGTCACTACATAAAACCATGTAGGAACCCATACCATTTTTCAAATAAAAGGGACCCAAGCACAACACAAAGATTCTATATAAGATACAATTGAAATTTGTTAAGTCGTTTACAATATCCTTCCAACTCGAGGCAAAATTATTATGGAATTGATAAAACTAACATAAATCCAATAAGACTATGAAGATGAATGAAGTGTACAGAGGACTGGGAGGACTTGGGTCAATGCCACCAAATTGTGGTCACAAATGTGGAGGTTTCATTCCATGTTATGCAGTTCAAATACCCACAAACACTAACCATTTTGGGACCATTTCCCAGTCACTACATGAAACCATGTAGGAACCCATACCATTTTTCAAATAAAAGGGACCCAACCACAACACAAAGATTCTATACAATATACATTTGAAATTTATTCATTTGGAGTACAAAAACTCAAAACTAGTTAATCAATTAATAAGTGGCCCATTACAAAAATTCAAATAATTTTTGTACTTATCAAAAGATTCATTGTTCATAATCTTTGGCAATTTCAATTTCAGCTTCATACACTTCTCTGTCCCAAGATCTGCCTTTGTCATGTAGGAATGCACAAATGAGTTTTGCTCTGAAATTTCTTATGTTCTCAATTGTAAGCGTTGGCATTATGTTTGCTCGATTTGCCAATTGCCTCATGAGATAACAAACGTAAACTCCACAATCAACACTGCAGGAGAAATTTTGTTTGATGGTCAGTTTCTTTTCAATTTAGGAAGTTAATGTATTGAATATGCAAACTGTTACCTAGAAGAATCTTGCTGTGGGCATTCGGCAGAAGATTGAAGTGGACCTTCAAGATCATTTTATTTGAAAAAACCGATTTTGACATGCTTTTCCATAAACTTTTGAACATATTTGATCTATAAATAGTAGAGTAATTTAGTGAAAAAATCAAGTGAAGAAATCAGTAAGTGGAAAGCAATTTTTATTAGGAAGTCTATTTGTCTAATTTAGTATAAGGTATAAGTCTTACAAATTTTTTGGCATCCTCGAAGTAGTGGTCCTTGTTTTGTGCTGTCCTTGGTTTTAAGGAGTTGTAGTGGGTCCACTGTCCATGACGTCTATCAAAAACAAGCAAGGTCCAGTGATTCGCTATGGATCTCCTGCCACTGGTGTTGATGGGGAAGTGCAAGAAGGTAGTTTGTCTTTCCTTCCCCAGCAAGTACTTGTTGATGTAGTCTTCCAGCTGGTAATTATTTTTCTGTTTGATATATGTCTGTTAAGAAGCAACAAGCGTCATATGTACGAGAAGTTGATAATGAACATCAGTATATTATGGTATTTAGTTAAGTGCTCATTACCCAACACAAGCTGGAAAAGAAAAAAGATCTATCATCTTTTTTTCTTGTTTCCATGATATATCTTTCCAATCGCTCACCATAGGCATCAATTACCTGTTTGATAAAAATTTATGCGATTTTTCAAGTTAGATAAACACTGTGGCCACAAAACAAATGAATGTAGTGACTGGCAATTTAACATCCCAAACATATATAGGAAATTGTAGAGGGCTAGCAAAATGAGTACAAAAACCACACACATATGGACTGAAAACAACATTGAAACCATGTAGTGAACTGATGTTAACATATTAGTATATATAAGTACAATTTTATATTGAATATATGCAAGTTCTGTATTAGTAAACAATTAGTAGTTTGGAATTAGTGAAAAGAATATGAGGTAGTGAACTGATGTTAACATACATTGTTTGAAACTTGCCCTTCAACCAGGAGTTCATATACGTCGTCTATGTAGACATGGCTATTTTTTTTACTAAACCAAAGTTGACCACTGTATCATGTAGACATAGGTAGTGAACCAAAAATGGAATAAGAAAAAAGTAAAGAAAAGAGAATTTATAATATAAAATTGGGTTTGTTATCTTACCTTATTCCTATGTGCTCAAATATTTCATTAAGCCTTTGTTTTTCTTCTTCAGTCAAGAAGTTTGAAACTGGAGAAGTTCGAACTGCTGCAAGGAAGTTCCTGTTGTCTTTCATTAAGCCTTGTGAACTTCATAGTCAGCCTTGTGTTCTGACTATTGAGTCTTGAAATTTGCATTTCAAGGCTATAAATAGTCTCAATGTAATAAGCAGCTTGAACTTCTTTCTCTGTGATAAGTTTTTGAATCAAGTCATCTTGTTCTTCTTTTTCTCGGGTCAACTGTGCTTGAAGTGCTTCCATTTCAGTTTCATGGTGCTGCTTCAGTTGCTGTTGCTGCTGCACACTGTCTTCTTTGATTTTGGCTGCATCCTCTGCACTTTGTTTAATTTGTTCTCGAAGCTTTGCTGTCTCAATCTCATATTGGTGTCTGATTTCATCCAGTTTCTTCATGTTATTATTTTGGATTTCTTCAATCTTTTGGTTTAGTTCTTGTAGTTTCCAATGGACAGGTGTCATGTCCTCTCCAAGGCTAACTGTTGGTTGCAAAGATGCAGAGGATTGTGGATTTTGTTCAGAAATACCATATTCACCAGTGCTTTGTTGGGTTTGTTCAGGACATTCATCCACAGGTTTATGGACTTCTGTATCTTTGAATTGATTGTCTTCTTCATCATCCATTTGTGTGTGTTGCTCATATTCTTCCTCTTCCATTTCTTCACTGTTTTCTTCAAAAAGTTCCTCAAAATCTTCAGCTTTGTCCGATTCAATTTTTTCCTCAGTTTGTTTTGACTCTTCTGAATTCTTTATCTGCAATGGCTGTTAAGATTGTAGTGAAATTAAAAGTTAGCACTAATGCATTTGCATGTCTTTATTTAGATATTTACTGAAAGTTGAATATGAACAACCTCAACCAAACTCATATGAAGAACTCAAAGTCACGTAGTGAAATGACTTCAAACTAAGTAGAATATGGGCAAAGTTAAATGTAAATCATGTAGGAACCTCAAGGTCAAGCTCAACTTATGCAGCAAACAATATAATTGAACCAAAATGCCAAAAGAAAAAAAGAAAAAAACACTTAAATATGGGCAGCCATCAAAACAAGGAAAGCATGTAGGAACCTATAATGGAATGATAAAAAGATGTAGTGATTTTAAAAGCTAGCATTACTGCCATTTTGCATATCTTATTTAGATATCTGAAACTTGAATGGTTCAAATTATAAATTTGAGCGAACTTACGTCACTAGCTTCATCATCCTCTTCTTCTTGTGCCCCCTCTAGTTGTATAATTTGTTCTTCTTGGGTAGGTGTGAGCCTCATCAACTTCTAGAATCTATAATAGTAGAGAAAAGAACAAACATATAGTGAAGAAAATGTAGTGAAATATTGGAAAAGAACAAACATAATAAACTGAATTTTGATGGTTTTGTGCAGTACCTGTTTGCTTTTTAGCTTAGTTAAGTCAATTTTCTTGAAGCTGTCGTGTAGATTTCTTAAGCCCCAATTGAGGAATCTTGGAAACAACTTTTCTTTGGGTGTATCCACAATTGTTGTGTGCTCACAAAGCCAAAACTTTTAACAAAAATAAAAGAAAATGAATAAATTAGTTTATTTTTGTAGGAATTAGCATGAACAATATGTTTTCTTGTGAATAAAGTATTTGGTTGGAATATGTACCAGCAAAAATGGGACACAACTAGTGGCTTTATTAGGGTCAGAGACTGACTTCTCAAGGCCTTCAATTAACTTGCTGACTATTTCATCTGACCATGCATATGTATGCATGTTGTCTAGATCTTCTATGTACCTCACATATTTCCATGATATGTGATGGCCAGAAGTTGAGAAGAAGAGTGTTGAACATGCATACATACAAAGTAGTCTCGCCACATCCTCAACATCATCTATAGTGTTGCCTTGGCAAGCACTTAATAGCTGAATTTTTATTTGAGGCGAAAGAATTTTTTTTGTCTTAGGAAACCTTCTTCTAATGAATGCAGATGCTTCAGTGCTTGTTTGTGTATTTTCCAGGGTATTTGTTCCAGAACAAATACCAAAAATTAGTGATACATCTAGTGGTTTGAGCTGTAGCTGCCGTCTTCCCAGCTTTATCTTCTTTGTGGCAGGGTCATAGGCTTCAACAATTTTCACTACATCCGTACGCGACTTTGTTAGTACTGTCTGCTGAATATTGCTGTTGATTATGGCATTGAAGAATTGCCAAAAGGCAGTTCTTCGAAGAGCAGCAATGTGGTTCTCCGTCAAATGTAGAGATTAGAGAAGTGTAGAGATTGAGTTTAGGTTGGACCTAAACTGCGGTCTGTAATTTTGCGTGTCAGTTGACATCTCTTTCTTGTTTTCCTGTTTTCCTGTAAATAAATATAGTTTAATTAGTATATAAATATAGTTACATATAGGAAAAATTGAGTTTTCATTCCACAACACTTTACAGATTTTGAAAGAAAAAAATGCATGTAGGAAATAATATAGGGTAGCCAAATGCAAATAAAACCACAGTGATGTGACACCTATCATCACAACTTCGAAAGTACGTAGGAACCTTAACCATTTTAGGCTTTAAAGAAACACTATACTTACAAGCCAAACTTGTAGTGACTGGGAAACTAACGCAAATGCACGTAGGACATAATTAAAGGATAGCTCAAATGCAAAAAAAATTGATGCCACACCCATATGGCCACCCATCACAAGAAACCAACCACGTAAGAACCCTAACCATTTTGGGTTTTAAAGAAACATTATGCTCACAAGCCAAACTTGTAGTGACTGGGAAACTAACCCAAATGCACGTAGGACATAATTAAGGGGTAGCCCAAATGCAAAAAAAATTGAAGCCACACTCATATGGCTACCCATCACAAGAAACCAACCACGTAGGAACCCTAACCATTTTGGGTTTTAAAGAAACACTATGCTCACAAGCCAAACTTGTAGTGA
>JAESVK010001036.1:964037-974622 GCA_017140935.1 Hamamelis virginiana
ACATAGAAATCATGTAGGAACCCAAACCATTTTTCAAGCTAGAGAAATAATGTGGCCAGAAAAAAAAATGAATGTAGTAAACATTTATGTGCATAGACCGATAAACTATTGAATAGAGCCCTAAATCAAACACATCTCTCAAATAAAACAGGGGTATGAGATAAAACAGGGTACTGATTTTAGAAGTCAAAATGGGTTTGGATAAAAAATTTGTAGTTTAAATCAGTGAAATATTTGAGATATGAGATCGATTTAGCAATATAAATTGGTTCTAGGGTTCTATTGTGGTACTAGGGTTCTATGTCTTACTAGTTGTTCTTCTTGGTTCTTCTTGCCTCCAAATCCTTGTGCTTCTCGTCTTCTTCGCCATTTTCTAGTGGAGAGGTGTCGTTGACGATGAAGATATGCAGACAATTTGCTTGAGAGATATAACTGTAAGGTGTGATACGTATGGGTGCAGAGCTATTTGGTTTGTGAAGATGAAGATGAGTCTCGTACTCTCGTCTGGTTCGGTTACGAAAAATGTGGTATCTGTTTTGAAAAAGTTGATTCTGGAAGATTTGATTTTGCGCGTCGCATGAGAAGGGCAATTTTGTCCGATTTGGCCAAAAGGACCTCTTACATTAAAACCTTATTTTTAGGACCGGATGAAGTATATTCTTTTTAATTAGGACCTACGACCGAATTCCTCTAAAAAGAATTATAGATGGAAATTGCAAGGCGTTGGGAATTGTCTTCCTTTAGGTCAGCATGAAGACATGCTTTGGTGGGGTGCTCATTCGTCTGGTTTATTATCGTTTAAGTTTACTCACCAGATTCCGTTTAAAGATAGAAGATGCTTCTATTAACCCTCAGTTGTCTGGACTCAATATAAGTATATAACAATCCTAGAGTTAAAAAAAAAAAATTACATTCCTAGAGTTAAATTTTTTACATGGTTGCTTTACCCACTTCTTTTTTTTTTTTATTGGTACGTAGACATTAAACTTGATATCATTGTTTTAAAATCCGGGCCGTTCATCGAGCCGGAAAAGTTACTGGATTAAGGCTCAACCGGTTCAACCGTCGGGTCAACGGGGTTGAACCGTGACGTCATAAATATATTATTTATTTATTTATTAGAATAAAAGCTGTAAATGATTCAAAATATATATGTTTTTTTTAATGTTTGTACATGAATTTATGTGCAGTCATCAAAATTGAAAATTGAAAATTAATATTGATCAATCTTTATTATATATAATTTTTTAAAATGCAAGATAAGAATATTGTATTATTAAATTAGGTGCTTGGGTTTCTTTTTGCTATTTGAGATTTTTTTAGACTAATTTGCCTTTTTAACCTTCTTGGCTTTAAGAGATTTTAAAAAAATTGAGGCTATTTTAGTCATTTTAGCACCTTAAAAAAAAAAAAAAGGGTTGACCGATTTTTTAATTGGATTGACCAGATTAAACGATTTTTGAATTGAACGGGTTTTTGTGGGTTAAACCAACCGGAGAGGGAACCGGTTCCCGATTCAACCGATTGGGCCGGTTCGGGTTTGATAACATTGCTTGATATGGTTTGTTGCCATGCATTAATTATAGAGATACAGTATATCATGTTTTTCAGGGTTGTAGAAGTTTTACAACTGTTGATTCACTTTTAAATTTTTAGGAATTCAAACTAGTGCAAGGTAGTTCGAATCACTGCTTACAGTCGAAATCAAAAGATGGGGTTCGAATGCCTCAGTTAAGAGGGCTTTTAAAAAAGACAGGCCAAGTAAATTAATCACAATATTTTAGAAACAAAAAGCAACATAAATAAAGCATTAAACATGAAAGAAAATTAATCTAATAAGAAATGAATAAAATAACTCAATCTCAATTGACTTCTCTTCAAGCTCGATGATTATCTTCGGAAAAGAACTTTCATTCCAAGTGATTCAATGTACTTCAGAAAAGAACTCTTCTACTCACCTGTCAATCTTTGATAATTGACTAATTAATAGGATTAATATTTATCTAGGCATTAGATAAACATAGCATCATTGTTCTTTTATTTAATCTTATTTATCTAAACTCTTTAAATATTTATCGTTTTTTCTCTGTCACTTTCTCCCTGAATTTCAATCCTTAACGGCTTCTTTATTATGAATTTAATTCATAATATATCTCATTCCGCATTCCAACACGTGTCAGCCATTAATTGGTTGGTGTTAAAATATGGATTAATAACAACTTTCCGGTATCATTTTAGGACTTTATTCCAGCGCTTGCAGCGTCCTTTCCCTAGTGCTTCGGTCGTAGCAACTCCAATGGTGGGTTCAAAATTGGATTCAGATTCATTTTTTGAACCAAAAGTCCTTGCTCCAACGGTAGATTCAAAATGAACCAGATCTAAAAGTTGATTCCTAAAAATTTAGAAAAATATAAAATGTCTAAAAACTTGTACTTTATTCGGGAGAAGAGAGAGAAGCCAAAAAATAAGCCCACGATTTGAATCCAAAAAAAGGAACCCACCCATTGGAATTGCTAACAGATTAACTTAAGGTTGGAGCAAGCTGACTTTCTTCATGCTATACTCTGGAGAGGTAGCAATGGGCTTTTAATTTGCAGCTCACCAACGGGCAGTGTTTTGGTTAATATTACCTTGAAAATAAATGTTTTAAGGGGTGTTAAATATGAGTGCAGATTGACTTGCAAACCATAGTTTGTCTCGAGATTTGGGTGTAAAAATCATAGAAAACCCACTTGAGGGGATTGAAAACTTCTTGTTTTCAGATGCTGATGGTGCTTTTCAGCCCAGATTTGTTTGATTTTTCTTTGGGCGTCACCCCTTTCCATAACCCACAAAAAAGAACTGAAATCCTAAAATGGAAGCACTAGGCAGTCTTACTCGTGATCAATATGGTCATTGCCTCGTGTGCTTTGCAAAGAACATCTGCCTTTCGACTATTATAATTACAGAACTTTGAAACCTCAAAGAAGGTCTTTGGTGACCAGGGAGAAAAGGATTAATTGCATACATTTTGAGACGGAACACTTTGGCTTCATTCTATATGATTGCTCATTTTATTCAACAAAAACTCAATACCAAAAGGAACGCTATTGTTAGTTTCTTGTATTTTCATGGAAATTTTGGTACACAAGAATTAGGCGGGTGCCATATTGTCAAAATGAGGTCTCACTAATTTTACTAATCTACAAAATAGTGCTGTCACCATTTGAATAGCATTGTCAAAAACACCCAACAAATAACAAAACGTGCCGATTAAAAAAGTAGAATAGTGGGACACTAGCTCACTAATTTATCAGCATTTTAATAAAACACTTTATTAATTTGATGCTATTGAGACCAAGATCTGATAGATAAGATAAAAACACTGGCAACAACATAATTTGATTCATAAAACATTGTAAAACATGAAATCAATTTCTTCAAACGGGAATTGTGTTCCATAACAAAGAACACTACAATGCTCTGAAGAAAGATACGGTACAAAATGCGTATATTCTTTATGGGCTAGAGCAATAAAACAATGAGATTGGGATAGGAATAAAAGTTGCTATCAAGGCCACTTTTTTCAAAATCCAAAAAGAACACAACTACTATTATCCACAGTGCGTATACCCTAAAATTATGATGGTACTAAGGAGTAATATTCATATAGTTGACGAGAAAAAAAAAGAGCCAATATAGGTCAAGGGAATGGTGGACCACCACAATTTCAAAAGACATAAAAACAGTATACTACTTTAGGTTGCATTATTCATGTTGTTATGAATCAATCAATCTCACCCTTTTTCAAAAGAAGGAAAAACAGAGCCCGGACCTAATCTGAAATGTGTCCCCACATATTTCAAAAAGCAATCGAAGAAAATGAAGTGCTTTAATGCTTTTTGGAAACAAAATCATTTTCATTACTGATTCTCAAAAACAAAAGCAAGAAACAATTCCACTTCAACCACCATACAAAATGCAAATTAGAAGGTCTACTGTCTTTCCTTTTGAGCCAATGAGAATCAAGTTACATAAACCAAACACAAATATCACATAAAGCACTTCAATCTTCGACTAAAATTTAGTAAGAAGAGGACTTAAAGAAACCCTAATTCATTAATCAAACCGGCATGTATACAAATATTTGTATAAGAAAAGAGAAAGAGAGTTAAACAAGGACAAAAACCCTGAACATCTTCATCATACCCTTCTCTCTCTACTTTCCCTCACAGAGAACCATCACCATAATACCCATTTGAAAATCTAGAAACATAAAAAAGAAAGCCCCAAAAAAGAAGAGAGAGAACAATAACCATAGTTGTAAACATACTTGAAATCAAGAGGTGACCCATATTCAAAAACCTGCCAAAACACCAACTAAACTATATGGGTTACCAAAAAACAAAACTAGAACAGTAAACTAGAAATCAAATAGAGGAGAGGAGAGGAGGAAGATGTGAAAATACACATTTACCCCCCTTTTCTCCACCTCAACGACCACCAGCGCTGGGGCATTCTCGGGCAAAATGCCCAGACTCTCCACAGTTGTAGCAGCCGCCGCCGCCACCTCCGCCGCCGCCGCCGCTACTGCCTCCATACCTTCCACCACCACCACCACCTCCGCTCCCACCGCCGCCGCCTTGATAGCAGTCCCTAGCCAAGTGGCCAGATTCACCACAAGTGTAACAAGCACCGCCGCCACCTCCACCTCCTCCATAACTGCCGCCGCCGCCTCCATAACTGCCACCGCCATATCCACCTCCTCCATAACCACCACCACCATAACCTCCGCCTCCACCGTTTCTTCCACCGCCGCCTCTTCCACCTCTACTACCACCACCACTCCGTCCTCCACCGTTAAATCCATACCCTCCTCCGCCGCCGCCACGGCCACCTCTACCGCCGCCGCCGCCTCCGCCACCGCGACTACCCTGAACGTTGGATCCATCAGGGCCGGTGACATCAACGGCCTTGGTCCTGCCGTCATCGCCGGACTCGATCTGGAACTCGACGGTTTCGCCTTCCCCGAGACTACGAAATCCCTCAGATCGGATCGAGGACTGATGTACGAACAGGTCCTCGGAACCATCGTCTGGGGTTATGAATCCAAAACCCTTCTGGTCATTGAACCACTTCACGGTCCCTGTCAATCTGCTGCTCATTGTATCGATCTCACAGTAAAAAACCCTAACCCTAGAAACCGAGATACAGCCACCCAAAAAAGAGAGAAAACCCTACTCTCTCTCTCTCTCACCCCCCTCTCTCTCTCTCTATAAGTGCCTTTTGGGTTTGGGAAGTCTCATCTCATATATATCCGAAAATTGCTAGAAAAAACGAGTGCCACGTAGGCAGAATATATAAATATAAATATATATAAGTTATATAAATATTAAATATACCCGACCTTTTTAAGTGTTTTATTTTTTGGGGGTTTGTTTCCTTCTTTGGGAGTCCAAGCGACGGCTGGCATTTATCGATGCAATCCTACGGCTGGGGATGGGTAATTGAAAGGATTTTAACCGTTGGATTGAAAGGGTTGTGAGAGGGAATGGAAGGATTTGCCAATTTCATTCTTCCTATTCATGGGCATTTTGGGAATAAAAAACTATCACATAATTTTTATTTTTTTTTTGGCTATACAGGTATCCTGCCATGACATGGTTTTAATTTTTTAAAAGACACGAGAAGCAATTTTATATCCACTACACAAATTGTGTCTTTTTAGTCCATTCAGGTATTTTTGTTCAGTGTGTGCACACAAAATTAAAATTTCAGTCAAGTCAAACTTAGGCACAAACTAAAAAATTAGAAATAACCCAAGAAATTAGCTTATATGGTTGCGCTTCGATGTATTAAGCTTGAATCTCTATTTTAGGTTGTCTGAAAATAGGGTATTTGTCTTGTATCTTATTTAGTGTCTGTAATTGGTAGAGTATTGCGGTCACCCGAAGATTTAGTCGAGATACGCACGCATAAACTCACTCGGACACCCAAATTATCAAAAAAAATAATAATACTCCGTATAAATAGTTTCACAACAATAGAATTTTAAATGACTGTCAAATTTTATTCTTAGAACATTTAGGATTTCTTTTATTTTTTTTTAAATTTTTTTTTTCAGATACACAATAGGAATAGTTTCCTCCTCTTCTTTTCAACTGCGCAGGGTTATACTAATATACATACATGCAGGCACTGGTGGGACTTTTTACTGAGGAGTGAGAAAAGAGACGAATGAGGAGGGCATTCTCTGCAGAAAAGACTCTCCTTTTTTGCAATTAAATTTTAAAGTTTTTTTGTTATATCATAATTTATGGATTCAAGTAAATAAATAGGGAAAAAATATGATAAAGTTAGGCAGACTGGTCAATTGACAGTCAAAGCATGTGTGAGATGGGACTTATCAATGTGTGTCTTGTCCCTCCAACACAAAAGGCAAAAATTTTTAAAAAAAAAAAAAAAATCATGCAAAAGATTAGTAATTAATCAATAAATTATTTTTACAACTTAACGTACTATCCTAGCTTTGCTAGGGGTTAAGGAGTTTCATGCTCTCTTCTCTTTTCTTACTTGAGAGTGAGAAAGAAAGAAAAAAAAAGAAAAATGATTTAAAGGATCTAAAAATAAATTTAATTATCACCAAGTCCAAATGATAAGATTAGAGGTCTCTCTGGGTTAAAATTGAAATCAACCTATACCAAGAGATTGACAAATATACTTATTCCATATATTCAACTGCCATTTAGTTATTTTATTATTTTCATATTTAATCTCCTTAATTTTAGGAAGTTATCTTATATGATTTATATCTTAAATGATTTTAAACATAGCAATGTGTTTGAATTTGAAATTCTTTCGCTGGATAAAGTATCCTTAATTCATGCTAAGGAAAAAATAATATTTTTTTTTGTTAAAATAGTAATAGAGGAAAACACGGAAAATAGTTTTACATGATAACAAAAAAGGTACTCGTAGGACTCTTGGGCTTGTTATGATTATTTGCTGGTTTTTTCCTTATTCGTTGGTTCTTTTTTTAGGTTGTCCTAGGAAAGGGGAATGAATCCCAATTACAGTGTTTGGACAGCCACTTGAACAGGAATATTTGATTCCGGAGGTGCTCACATTTCCCCTAATGGGCGGAATATGAAACCCACGAGCTCGGTGGGATTGTTGCCGAAGTCCTAGGAATGTTTTTAAATTTTTAACTAACGACTAGCGTGCCCTTTTGATTATATTGTGTTCAAAAGAAATGCCATTCAAGACCTATCTATCACTTATTTGTGTGACTATTCGCCTCTCTGAACCCTATTGCTTCATAGAAGAATAAGAAAGATGAGGAGGAGCACTGCTCCACTCTACATCGCCATCGAAAAAGAAGAAAACAAAAAAAGATTGAAGAAGAAAAAGAAAAAATATAGAAGAAGAAAAAACAGGAGTAATGGTTGCCGCTGCGTCGTCGTCGAAGAAGAAGCACCGGTAGCAGTTGCATCACCGTCAAAGAAGAAGCGATGGTCAGCCACCATTGCAGTCTCGGGAAGCGCTGGTAAACACTTCATTCACATACTTGATCCATTAAATTTCAGATATATATATATATATATATATATATATATATATATATATATATATATATATATAAACAAACAAACAAACAATCTCAAATTTCAGAAATTGAACGGTGACCAATACATACCCACATACTTTGAACGGTGACCATACATACTCACAGAAATATATTTATGTGCTTTATCAATTTGCACATATACCCACAAACTTTGGACAATCCATTCACTATATATATATAGATTCTGGTCTTCAGTTTGGGTGTTGAGAAAATGGATGAGAAAACGATATGAGAAGATTTATAATTGGAATTAAACCATTTGACATGTTATTCCTATTACACATTCATAAACTAACCAAACATCAGCCTAATGTTGAAAAGTGGAAAGTTTTTCATATTCCCATTCCCATGGAATGTGATTTCCAGGAATGAGATTCCATTCCAGTGAACCAAATGCAGCCTTACTATGGTGGCACCTTCTTTCTTCACATAAAGCCTATCGATTGACACAAAAATGCATTAGAACATAAATCGAAATACATGCAAACTTAGGTATCTACATAACATTTGAGAGTGGTGATCAAAAGCCATTGGTGGCCACCAAAGATCTATTTTTGCTGCCTTTGTTGAATGAAAATCTAGTAATAGTCCATTCTCTTCTCTACATATGTTTGTGTGTGTGTAAATGATCTCTCTTTTTATTCAAAGCTAATTGTAATACATTTTTTTTTTCTAAAAATACAGAGATACATGTGTCTATGTGCTTAAGTCTTTTTAAGAGATACATGTATATCTCCGTGTTTTTTTAAGTCTTTTTTAAAGACATGTATTTTTTTTAGTTTTTCGATACTAAATATAAAATATTTTTTCAAATATACATGTATGTCTATGAATTTTTTAAAATTTTTTTTCAAATATGCATGTATCTCCAAAATTTGTTAAATGTATACATAAAACCTGACTATGATTTTTTGGGTTTTTTCATTCATGTAAATTTTTGTATATAATCAAAACTAAATATATTTACTTCTTTTTTAAAATAATTTTGTTATCCAAAAATCTTGGATTTTGTTTTCCAAAAATCTTGCATGGATAACAAAATCAAAATTTGAAATTTTAAAATTGTTGAAATAGGGGCGAGATTTTAGAAATTTAGATATGAATATTTATAAAGTGTTTTGGTAACCGTCAAATATAGAACAAATCCATATATGGGCAATTGTATCTTTTTATGCACTAAAATTGTATATGCATGTATCATTAAAAACCGTAGCGAACAAATCCTCATTTTATTTCTTCTCATCCCTCTGCTTTAAATAATTTTAGTATAGTTTTTGTAAAATTTTATTTATTTGTTAATTTTTATTTGACCTTGACATATTGTCTAATAAAAATAAGGAAATTTATATAATACTTATAAAGAAGAAGTGAATAAGATGCATTCATCAAATTATATAAGGGAGAGTATGTTTAGCTTTTTCCTATCTAATATATTTACATATTTTCTTATTGCATTATTTCAAGGGGTTGAGTATCCTACCACAACCATTCAAATAAGAAGTTTAAAATCATCAAAGACTAAGTTTACAAATAATGCCTTTCCAAAGAATAGTCGATATCTCCCTAGGAAAATTTAAATCACAAATCTGATTATATTTTGTAGGGCAATTTCCATGAATAATCATAAGTTTCCAAAATATTACGACTACAAACCCGATCCAAAACTTATTACGGCTATACACCTATTACTGTTTTTTTGGACAAAATTACCCTTAAAATTGAAATTTAACCAATTTGTACAGAATTACCAATTTTATGTATAATGCCCAAAAATAAACAGAATCCCCAATCCCCAATTTATCTAATAATCACCAATATTGTTAAGAATCCCCAATCCACTTTATGTCACGTGAACATCATGTATGTCATTCATTCAGTTTGCACTTTCCAAGAACATCAAATCAATCAAATCTTGTGTACTCTATTGAGTATTCTTAGTAATATCGGGGATTGGTGATTATTTGTAATTCTGGTAATCCTTTGTAATATTGGGGATTGGGGATTATACACAAAATTGGGGATTGTGTTGATTATTGGTGACTCTTCGATTATTTTTAATTCATCCGTACAAAAATTTTGACCATTTCAATGGTCAAATTGTAAATACCCATATGAGTGGAGGGTATTTACGTCCTAAAAAAATATTTGCGTAATTAATTTTGGATTGAGTTTGTAGGCGTAGTATTTTGGAAACTTAGGATTATTCATGGAAATTGCCCTATTTTGTATGATGCCTTAAATTGATTAAGAAATCTGAATCTTTATTATTATTATTTTTTCTATAAACATGGTTTATCTTAACACTCGTATCATTATCTAAAATAATGTTATGTGAAAGTATATGAGTTGACTGCCTTCCCTCTTATGTTAGCATTTTTCACGTAGATGGTAGTGGTATGTCGTTGTCTCATTATTGCTCTAATCGTCTTTCTCGCGTGTGTACTTCAAGTGGAGATTTTATGTCCCACTTATATGTACCACTTTCCTATCCCCTCTCATTAAAAGTCTACCTTGAAAATCTCACATTTTAATAAAAATTATATATTAAAATGATAATTTCTAAAAAATTATTATTTCAAGCTTACCAAATTTGCTATAATAAATTTACTATTATTTCATCTATATTTTTCTTTGCTTTCCCATTATAATTTTTATAAACATTATTTACCAAAATGACTATATTACCCCCTGACTCATTAGGTAAAGGACAAGTTATTTCCATATTATTCCAAACATCTCTAAAATATCTATTATTTAAATAAAATGATTTTGATTTAATACCTTATAAAAGGCAATTAACATCAATCTTACTATTTCAAAATTTTCTCAAATAAGTTTTCCATGTATGAACAATATTTACATAAAATTTTGAAGTCCGAAAGCACATTTCAAATTCCAAATCCAACTAATATTATTTCTAAATAAGTTAACTATATATATATATATATATATATATATATATATATATATATATATATA
>JAESVK010001036.1:974632-1004154 GCA_017140935.1 Hamamelis virginiana
ATATATATATATATATATATATATATATATATATATATATATATATAATATTTCTATTTAAGTACTAAATGATTTCAAAGTTGCTCCTACTAAATAGAAATATTAGGATCTCCTAATGTGTAATCCAAAAGCTGAACTCAACTATAAGGCAATCCAACGGTTGAAACCAAAACATAGAGACAAATTCAAGTATATCAATGTTTATGATATTCCTGATATATTTGTTTTGACTTTAATTATTGGATTGCCATATAAACCATTATATTGCATATTAGGAGGTCCTAATATTTCTGCTCATTATGAACAAATCCAGACTCGTATTAAACATTTATAGTTAAGATGGAAAAAGCATCCCCTTTTTGGCCCAAGTTGCTTAGGACAGAAGGAGTATATGATTCAAACCAGTAATTATGTTCTTATTTCTTGCATGATTAAGAAATATACTCATGTAATAATGCAAGAAATATACTATGGGAAAATTTTATTTTTTTGCTTTTCAAGATTGTGATTTGAGATTAGTGGTCTTATAATTGAAATAAAGGAATAACTTCCTCTCTTATAATTGAAATAAAGGAATAGCTTCCTCCAAAAAGTACAATTATTAGGAGTTAATAATTTCGAGAATCCTGTAAAAATTACAAAGAAAAGAACATCCCTAGTTCCCTACCATGCACTAACACACACTTTTCTTGTTTTTTTCTTTACACTTTCTTTGAATTGATTCTCAGACAGAGCTGGAGAAAGCAAAAAAGGATGCACTACACATGCTCCAGAAGTAGTGACCTTTTCAATATCTCCCCCATTAAGCAAACCATTAATATCAAGTTTCCTCCTTTGTCACACTTGGGGAAATCTTTTACCTGGGTGTATTTAATTTCAATAGATGAAAGTGAATTTGGGCTGTCCACTTCATAATAAGTTAATTCATTGATTATTTGGAAGGGGTGTAGTTGAAAAATTATTCAATGAACCGAATATATATATATATATATATATATACATTCCCATTTTCTTAGACCTTCCTATGATATGTGGGGATCATTGATTGAGCTCTTTGCTACATTTGAGAGACAACCAAACCTAACCTCTTTGAATTAAGTCATCTAAACTTAGTCCGATTTAGTTCATCCAAAATTTTACTTGAGTGTGTCACAGTAACTTAAAAGATTGTCCAACTACTAAAAGTGTTATCGATGACGGATTGATTTAGTGGCACGGATCTCCATTTTCAAAAAAGAAATCTTGAGTTTGAAAGCATAGAAGTACATCAATACTCATTTATTAATATTAAGGGTAAGGATATGTTTTGACTGGGAAAAAAAATCCTACTAAGGGAGTTGTATTGGGGACGTCAACGGGACAAATTTTCCCTTTCCCAACATCGACCTGTCTCAATAAGGTTTTTAATTTCTTTTTACAAATTCATTGGGTCTAGCCAAGGCTCCTATTATTCGGAGAAAATTGTTGCCATCCCTAAGCTCTCAATAAGCTCTCTTGCTCTTAAGCCTTCAAGTTCTAACTTGACTACCACAGACTTTAGGTGGCAACCTGGCATCACATCGCAAGAGCTCGTATAGATCACAATTTGAGGGATTTTCTACTAGAAAATGCTAAAGGTTCCTAAAAGTATGTCCCTCAGGACATGGTCAATGATCTAATCCTTTCTTTTCTTTTTTCATTTTGACTAAACTCTTTCCTTGGTAAAAAATCGAAGTTTCAAATTGATTTGAAGGACAATTTTAAGGGACATGCATATAGATGGCATTGCTCCTTTCTATTCTACACGAATAAATAAAAGTAGGAACAAAATGGTAAAAAACTTTCCTAAACTATAGGGGTGACATTTTAATAGAGAAAATTGGACAAAATCGACATTTTAATACCTTCAACTTTAGAACATTTTAATACCTTTTGAAACATACCAACAAAATTGGACAAAATAGAGAAAATGACATTTTAATACCTTCAACTTTAGGAGTGAATACTAATGTGGTCCATAAATTTTATTTTTGCTCGATTTAGTTCAACTTTTTTTTTTTAAAAAAAAATTGTACCAATATGAGACATTAACATTAACTGACGGACTTAATATTCAGTCTGTTAAAACTGACGGCTGCTAATTGGATTGCTGACTAAATTAATATTAACTGACAGTCCAATCAGCAATTGTCAATTTTAATAAACAGAATGTTAATTTTATTAGTTAATTTATCCCACATTGATAACTTTTAAAAATTTGGACTAAATCGAGTCAAAGCAAATTTTAGGGACCACATTGTCAATTTTAAAAAATAAAATGTTAATTTCATCAGTTAATGTGTCCCACATTAGTATAATTTTTAAAAAAATTGGACTAAATCGAGTCAAAGCAAAGTTTAGGAATCACATTGATATTCATCCCCAAAATTGAAGGTATTAAAATGTTATTTTCCCTTAAACATAATAACAAATTCAATCTTGAATTTTTTTATTTTTTACCAACAAAAAAAGGAGAAAATATTTAAAATATCGAATGTGCCTATGGGGATGCTGTTGGAATCAAATAAATATGTGGACCAATTATGTTTGGGAAAGGATCAAATGAGCAAGTCTCTGAAGTGCACGGCACATCTGGTAGACGTACGGTACAAGTCAAAAAATGGGAATGAGAAACGAATTATAACATTTCACCAATTTGAACGGTTGAATACAGAGTACTTTCTCTTCCAAGATGTAATATAAAAAGTAGCATGGCATTAGAGTTTGGGGTAGAATATATGAGGATCCGTGTATCTGGAATTTGCCTATAGTTCTATTTTGATTGGAATTTGTTTATAGATCTATTTTGATTAAATTCTCGAACTAACTATAACGGACTCGATAAACAGAGGACAGACTGAAAAATTCATCCTCGTACCGAAAAAAAAGAAAAGAAAAAAAAGACAGACCACGAAAATGGCCTCCCCCTTTACTTCGTGATCCTCTCTCTCTCTCTCTCTCTAGGATTTAATGGATCTCATCAAATTGGATCATGTAGTGCCATATAACAACATTTTGAAGATTACATAACTAGAGCCAATAACCTTATAATAATATATCACCGTATCTCTTTCCCTTCTTTTAAGGACGTTTGAATTTCAATTTTAAACAAAAAAACCAAGAGTTGGTAGGACTAACAGAACACAAAACTTCCCAAAACCCATTCTTTATTGCCCAATGAGTCAACCTACAAGGCAACGCCTCTATAATAGACTTTGGTAGCGACTCAATAGGTAGAGGGTTAAAAATTCTTTTTAATTACCACATTTTTTTCTTAATAGCGCTGAGGTTTCAATTAATTATATGAATGAATTCATATTTGAATAATTATAGAAATATATATATTTTTTGGACAAAAATATCCTTTAAATACACATAATTGCCAATTTTTTTTAAAAAAAAATCACCAAATTTGTTAAAAATCATCATTCTCCAGCTTGTATCTAATTACCAATTTTATTTATAATCATTATTTTTTGAATAGTCAAATCACATTTAATAACTTATGATAACAAATCTGAAAATATCAAAATTTTGATGATTACATGTAAAATTGTAAATTCGGTGTGATTCAATCTTTTTTTTTTTTTTTTTTTGGTATTAGGTGTAATTTGGGGATTGCTGATTGTTTAACATTATGATGATTATATATGTTTTTGGTTATTACTTATTAGACATATATTGTAATGCATTTAATGTTTGGTGGGACAAGTGGGGATATGATTTGACACTTGATGTAAAAAAATGTTTGAAATGACTTACACGGTAAAAAATTAATGATCGGTGATTGTTGTCAAAAATGGTGATTATTAGAAAATAAGATGATCGGTAATTATGTGTAAAGTTGGTGATTATATATATTTCGGGGATTGGTGATTATTCAATGTTTTGGTGATTATTTGTAAATTTGATGATTATGTGAAAATTTTATAATGAAATTCAACATTTTGATTGTTAAAAAGGCAAAAATGTTTATTTTTCTGTACAGAGTTTTACTCATATAATTGTTCAAATGTCGGCTTCATTTCCGTAATTGATTTAAACTTTAGTAATATTGAAGTAAAATGCCCTTTTAATTATTGCTTTTTTTTTTCTTTTCTTTTTTTCTTTTTAACAAGAGCAACGACAACACAGTCACCCACTACCACAAATTATTACGTACACTCTCCCACTTGGGGAGATTTTAGGTGGGCATCCCTCCCGAGTGCAATGGAGACCATCAACCTAGGCCATGGGCCTTCATGATCCCACTTTGAATCAACAGCAGGTAAATCTGCCAGAGGGCCAATAACAAGTAGGCCCTTTTTGAAGCTCTACGAATCGCCAACAACGCTGCTCTAGCTTCCGCTACTTCTTGAAGAGACATAATGGGCTTTAGTGCTAGGTCCCAAATGGGCTTAAGCAAATTTATATAAACTGTATTGAATGCATCTAATATGATTTTCAAACAAGTAAATTTACATAACTCGTACACACGTGGTGAATGTGCATATTGCCGTATATCTTCAAACAGGTAAATTTAAATAAACTGTATTGTATGCATCAAATTTTATTTTCAAACAAGTAAATTTATTAAACTCGTATACACATGTTAGAAGTATATATTGCCGTATATCTTTAAACAGATAAATTTATATAAGTTGTATTGTATGTATCTAATTTGATTTTCAAAAAATCCAAAAAAAAAAAAAAAAAGTTCCAAAAATGCAGCTCACTTT
This sequence comes from Hamamelis virginiana, assembly GCA_017140935.1. Lineage (NCBI taxonomy): Eukaryota > Viridiplantae > Streptophyta > Magnoliopsida > Saxifragales > Hamamelidaceae > Hamamelis > Hamamelis virginiana. The sequence continues at coordinate 979,369 of JAESVK010001036.1, forward strand.
TAATGGATTCTTTGAGAATAAATATAGAAAGGATACTAATAATTCAAAATTTGAAATGAATGCAATTTAAAAAAAAATCCATAAAAAGTCCAATACAAATACATGATCTAAATGAAAACCTAACATAATCTAAAAATTTTCCATAAATAGTCACATATAGTTACAAACTGTAAATGGAAACTACAATAAATGTAATCTTATCAGATAAAGGCAAAACTGTCAATATAAAAAATTAGTTGACTTTGAAATATCTTGAAAGGATCTCACGGTAAATCTTAGAGGGTGTTGGGTTTCATGTTACGGAATCTAATTTATAGGGGTCTGGATAATTTTTCCTTATATGTTTTACATTGATTGTCTATCTACCACAACTCACCTCTTTCATTTGGACCGGAGACCAACTATGAAGTTCATATAAGACATTGGGGATGGTTCTATTCATGTTAATACAATTTTCCGTCTTAAAATTTAAATAGGCTTGCAATTACTTTATGAGACAATTGATAAAAAAATCATTACAAGAATATCTAATCCAACGGTTGGTTTTTTAAAATACCTATCCCACATTGACTAAAAATTCAAGTCCTAATATAAGCTTATATGTCTATGTACCCATAGGCATATGTGAGGATGTATTTTCTTATGTGAGGACTTAGGTTTTTGTACCTAGAACCAAACCAAAGCAACTATACAAATAGAGGGGACCAATCCAACTGTGATGGGGTTAATTTTGGACCCCTCCCCTCTAAAAAGGATTAAAAACAAGCATCAGTTTTGATTAAAAAGTATGGGAGGACTTATTTTCTTAACCCTGTTTGGTAGCTGAGAAATTATAAGTAAAGCGAAACACTGCAGGCCTTCCAGTGACTAACAAATCAACAAGAAGTAATGCTAACACAGCAAACATAAAATAAGATTCGCCCATAACAAAAAAAGAAAAAAAAATGAAGAAGAAGAAAAAATTGAATAACAAACAACTATAAACAATTTGGAAAAGGTGGGGATTGAAAAGGAAAAGGGAAAGATTAGTCCCCGTTGTATAGTTAAGGGCCTATCTAAGTTCTCCTTAAGCCTAATGAGGGAAAAAAATATTGTTAGCGGATATTCTTCATGCCTTTGGTTGGATCTCAGAAAGAGCAGGGAAAGAATGAAAAATGATCAAGGTTACTTAAAAGAAAGAAAATCATTTACAAGCAATTTCTAATATTTTCCTTTCCCTTTCCTCAAACTTTTCAAGATCCAAACAAAGCGAAAAGGTAAAAGGGGGTTACCGGGGATTCTTCCAAACAATTACAACAAGACGATAGTTGCAACTTGCAACAAAGTTAACTGTATGTACATTCCATCAGAATGAACAGAAACATAACAAAAACAAAAGTTTTTCAAAATGCTTCTTGACAATATTGTACAAAATGATATCTTGAATCAATGGAATCCTCTTGAACCTCTGGATTGATAAAGTTCCAACCTACTTTTAGCTTCTGGTAGCAGTGTTTCAACTAAGCTATCTTGGATCAAAATACCTTGCTTTGATGCCCATTCAAGCACTATAAGCACTTCTTCCTGTGCAAGTGCCTCGCTATCAGGAATATGTAATGCAATGTAACAAAGCAGACTTAATGCAGGAATTTGGACAACTTGTTCACCAAAGTAGACTAGTTGAATTAGGTGCTTAACACCTCCTGCATCAATTATGGCTTTAGAGTGATTGAGGTGAAGGAAATTCTCAGTGCAGGCAAATTTGGTGAGTGCAATCACTGCCTCTCTTGAAACCTCTGCTTCTCTTTCGTCCAGCAGCCGCACCAAGGGTCCTATAATTCGGGTTTCTGTGGCTCGAAAAGTCCTAGCCAAGTTCCCAGTAGCTCCGATGCAAGGTAGAAGGAGGTCTGAATCGGCTTGTTCAATAATTTTGAGTAACTGCTCGACCACAGCTTTGGCAGCAGGGGAAGTGGGTTTGAAAGCAGAGCGCCTTAAATCGGAGCTTTGCTCGGCTACAGCTGCAATTTCTGTTAAAGCCATGGCTGAATAGAATTGGACATCATCTGGGCCTTTCTCTAATAAAATTGCAAAGCATAAAAGAGCTCTTGATTCTGTGATACTACGGCATATTGAGAGGTTTCCCCTGCAGAGCTGCCAAAGTGCTTTTGCTGCCATTGCCTTCATGTGGGCCTTGGTAGCAGGATCTTCAAATTCTCTTCCCTTAATGCTAGTACCAGACAACGAAACATGCTGATGATTCGACTTTGCGTGGTGGGGGTTGTTGCTCGTTGCGTGATTCATTGCCGGGATTTGCTGCTGCTGCTGCTGCTGCTGCGTCTTGGATTGGGTTCTCTTTGCCATTGTGTTTGTAACCACATTATGCATCTGGTTTGTCATTTGATTTTCCATTGGGTGAAGGATTTGGTTAGTACTATGCTTGTCATCTTCTTCGTGACCCTTTTTATCGACTTCATCAGGATTATTACTGGCCATTAACACTGAATGAATCGACATTTTTTGTTTGTTCGCAATGGCATACTTACTGTGTTCTTGAACGGTTTCAAACGCAAGATGACTAACGAGCAGCCGAATTATATTGTTTTGGGCAAAAGGGTCTTGGCATTTGGGGTGATGAGCAGCAAGTTCTGAAACAGCCCAAGCCACCATAGCTTGAACTTTCATGTGACCTTCTTTGAGGATTTTCGCAAACACTGAACAAACACCAGCGTTCACAATGTGTTCGACGCATTCTGGGTCACGACCCAGAAGGCCAATAGCCCTCGCTGCATTCTCCTGACCTTCAATACGGCCTTCTTTAGCCAATTTCAATAGAGGCGGAACCCCACCTTCCTCGATAATGAGCTTGCCGTATCGATAATTGTCGCGAGCCAAAGAAACCAGAGACGCGGCTGCATCGGATCGATCCTCAAGCGAACCGGTGTGGAGAATAGCAATTTGTTCCCAAATAAGGCACAGAATTGGCTCATTAGTGGCAATTGGAGGGAGACCCAGATACTCATCTTCGCGATCATTGGCAGAGGCCGACACCCGTAGAAGCCACGAGACGTCGCCGATTGAATTCTCGAGCTGTAACGATGTTTTTCGAAAGGCAGCTGCAGGGATAATCGTAAAGACTCGTTTCATTAGGCCATTTGCACGGCATTTGATGACGAGTGCTACAGCCTTGTCGAGGACTTGTTCGGTGTCGGCAATGATTCGGCGTGTGGGGCGCTCATAGAGGTCGTTGCTAGCGCGTGCTGCCTGGCGGAGGAGGCCTGCTAGCTTCTCTGTTTTGGACTTGAGCTCTAAGCACTCTTGTCTGAAATTACTACAATCATCTGCTGCCTTTGTCACCTGGTCTGCCAATTGAATTGGCTTTGCTAGGATCTGCTTTACAATGTCCGCCATTGCCCCAGCGGACCCAACCCTCTCAGACTCAGATCAAACACCCAACAGAAAATCTCAATCTTAAAATAAGAGAGAGAGAGAGAGAGAGAGAGAGAGAGAGAGATGGGTTTCCTTATGACCGTTGAATTTTTCCTTCCATGAAAATGGGACCTTAAACACCTTTGATTGATACACAAAATTCAAGGGATAAAAATTTTTCTAAGGCATGATGAGTTTTGGTGACAAATTTTGGCATTTTTGTTAGTGGGGTTATGGGAATTGGAGATGCATGAGATGTATATGTATTCGAATGTATATGAGGAAGGTGGAGGTGGCGGATGTGGTGGTGGCGGCGGCGGCGGGGAGTGAGTTGTGGCCGGATTTTGCAATGGTCAAACGCATTTCTCTCACCCACTTGCATATAAAACTCGGGTTTCTTATTTTGAGTAATATATATAGGGTAAGTGACATGGATGGTCTAAAAATTATGAGGTATTTTTGCATGAGAGGACAGGGAGACCCCACGCGTCTTCAGTATTTGGTGTGTTACACCTTCCATCAGTCAGAGAAATTACTCTGCATAATCGGCACATCATAAGCCATGATTGGCGTGCTCCGCCGGTGCCATCACATGTTGCCGTTTATGCTTCCAGGCTCATCTACACTCTACACTTGAGCATGTCCAAAGTATTTTGGAATCTCACTCCTGATGACAAGTCATTTACTTATGAGTTAAATTGTTTCATAAGTTTGTTTAACCCATAAATTATTGATATAAGCATTTTAGTTTTTTATTTTTAATGCGTTCAAGTTATTTATTTCTTCATTTAAAATATAATGTGGGATTTGATCCCTAAGAGCATCTCCAACGCTCTCGCCAAACGGAGCTCCTTAGTTACTTTAGGGAGAGCATCAGCTTTTTGCTGCTCCAATCACTCACTAAACCCCTCGCCAATTTAGCTTACTCCCTATCCTGCTCGCCAGATGTGGCGAGCATCATCCCCTCGCCATACATTAAATGCTTAATATTATAATAAAGTCAAACGGTCAAAATTTTGAACGGTAACTTTTTTCATCCCAACGGTCAGTTTATGAATGCTGTCAAATGGTAATATTTGAGAATTCACTCCTATAAATACCACAACATTTGATGCATGAGAATTTACCCAAATTTTAAAGGCTTCAAGCTTCAACCATCTGAAAATCCACATCAAAGGTAAATTTGTTTAATTTTTTTTAAATTAATAATTATGTATTTATTAATAATAGTTATTTATATGTATTGGTTAAATTATCTAACATCTATTTGTATATATTTGAAATTAATAATTATATATTTAGTAATTTTTTTGTTAAATTAATAATTATGTATTTATAAAAAAAAAAAAAAGTTAGGGGAATCTATCCCATATTTGAATACATAATTTTGCATATAATTTTTTTTTTCAAAAGGCTACCTCAAGTTGCAAAGCATGTTTTATACTCTTTCTTGAATTATTTAATTTTTCTTATTAGATATTTGTTATATAATTTGGGCTTTAGATTAATTCTAATTTATTTTTTGTGCTTAATGTATATCAATTTTATAGATGGATTCCCAAGGTGATGCATATTTTACAAATCTTCTCAACGGTGAGATTAACCAAAACATGGAATATTCGTTTGAATCACATCATGATATTACAAATCAAACGGTTACTTCAACTTCAAAGAAGGCGAAAGGAAAAAACTTTACAAATGATGAAGACTTTCTCCTTGTATCTGCATGGCTCAATACTAGTATGGATCCAGTTGAAGGCACCGATCGATCAAGTGCAAAATATTGGGATCGTATACATGAATACTTCCACAAAAATAAGGAATTTGAAACGGATCGAAAAAAGAACTCTCTCATGCATCGGTGGTCGACAATTCAGCTTGCGGTGAATAAATTTTGTGGGTTCTATGCCCAGATTGAACAATTAAGACGAAGTGGAGTGAACGAGCAAGACGAGGTATATATTAATTAAAAAATAAGTAAATTTTATACTCCTATATATTTAAATTTAAAATATATTCAATTCTTATGATATATATTTTATGATCAGATCAAAGAAGCAAATGATCTCTACACAAGTGAAATGGACGGCAACTCATTTCCATATCTACATTGTTGGCATGAATTGAAACATCATTATAAATGGCAGAATCAGGTGTCAAGTTCCAAGAAGCAAAGAACTAGCAAAAATGCAACACCTGCATCATCTTCTCCTTCTACACCTGAAACAATAAATTTAGGAGATGATAATATTGCAGCTGGCACATATGTCAACTTAGATAGACCACTTGGCAGAAAAGCTACGAAATTTCAATTAAAGAAGGGAAACGGCAAAGGAAGCATTGATAGCAGTACAGGTGTTCCCATTGCTTATTTGTTAGAAGAATTTAAGAATGAGAAAATTGCAATGGGTCGTAAAAAACTAGATCTATTGGAGAAGACATTTGTTCAAGACGAACAGAAGCTTGAATTAGAACGAATGAGGCTTCAACTTAAGAAGCCAAAGCGGCGGAAAGAATTATGACGCTGGATACTAGTAACATGGATGCTATGACAGCGGAATATTACAACCGCCGCAAGATGGAAATCCTAAGCAAAATGAGGGACTTATCCTCCTAATTTGTAATTCCAAATTCGTATTTCCTATTTTCCTAGTATGTGGTATATGTATGAACTTGTTGTTTCAATTTAGTAGTTTTTACTTTATTTTATGTACTAGCACTTTGCATTTGTAATTTGAAATATTGTACTAATTTCAATTTAGTAATTTCTAAACTCTTCTATATTATGGTACTTTGCAAAATAACATTAAAATAAGTAAATATCATTCATTTAAAGTAATACAAACATACAACTAGAGTAATTCAGAAATTAAAATAATCAATAACATTCATTCAAAAGCAAAATAAACAAACTACTACTAGTTCCTAATCTCCACCATATCGTTGCCAACAGTGCTCAACAAGATCGTCCTGAAGTTGACAATGAGTTTCTCTATCTCTGATGCGATTATGTGACTGAATAAATTCATACATTTCAGGACAACGGTCATATGAACCTTCTGCTGGAGTTGACTCATGTTGTTTGTAATCATGATTGCTCTGTTCAGTATCTCGTTCATCTTCAACGATCATGTTATGCATTATTATACAGGCTTTCATAATATCTTTAAGTGTTTATATATCCCAAAAACATGTTGGTTCGCGTATAATTGCCCAGCGTGATTGCAACACCCCAAACACTCGTTCGATATCCTTCCTTGCCGACTCTTGGCATTCAGCAAAATGTTGTTTTTTAGGTCCTCGGGGAGATGAAATTGTTTTTACAAAAGTTACCCATTTCGGATAAATACCATCCGCAATATAGTATCCCATTGTGTAGTCATGACCATTGATTGAATAATTAGCCGACGAAGCACGTCCTTGAGCGAGTTCAGCAAAAACAGTAGATCGATCTAGCACATTGATGTCATTAAGAGACCCTGGTAGCCCAAACATTGCATGCCAGATCCAAAGATCATATGAAGCAACAACTTCCAATATAACTGTTGGTGCATGTATATGACCGGAATACATTCCATGCCACGCAACTGGACAATTCTTCCACTTCCAATGCATGCAGTCAATGCTCCCCAACATACCTGGAAAGCCACGACTTTCGCCAATTTGCAGCAGTCTATGGGTGTCATGTTCATTTGGCGAACGCAAGTATTCATCTTCAAATACTGCAATAACTCCCTTTACAAATCTTTTGAGACTCTCTATGGCGGTGCTTTCACCGATCCGTACATAGTCATCCACTGAATCTGCTGAAACACCATAAGCAAGCATCCTAATAGCAGCTGTCATCTTCTGAAGGGACGACAAACCGAGAACTCCACAGGCATCACGTCTTTGGACAAAGTATGATTCATTCGCCTCCACCATAGTTTGAATCCGGAAAAATAGATCGCGATTCATTCGAAATCTCCTACGAAATATATGAGGAGGATATACACATTGATCAGAGAAATAGTCGTGATAAAGTCTTTCATTACCTCCAACTCTGTTACGATGAATGACAGCGTGGCCCGAAATGGAACCGCGAGGTCGCGATGTTCTTCTCCTTGTAGCCTTTTGCTCTTTGTCAATAGCTGCTATAGCTAACAATTCGAATTCTTCATCAGAAGAAGTATCTTCCAACAAGAGCCTACGTAAACGACGACTATCCATAGATAATATTAACGGAATGAATGTTGTAGAGAAAATAGATTTGGGAATGATGAAAATGAGAGAGCAAATGGTCTTATTTATAGATGAAGTAGTGGGTTTTTTCAAAAATATAGCAGTTATAATATGACCGTTGGACTATTATTAAAGTTATTATTATTATTATTTAAATTTTAAAATTTATCCGTTAAAATATGACCGTTTGAATATTTTATTGTTATTATTATTTAATTAATGACTTATTATTTTAAAATATATCCGTTTAAATATGACCGTTGAACTATTATTAAAGTTATTATTATTATTTAAAATTTAAAATTTATCCGCTAAAATATGACCGTTTGAATATTTTATTATTATTATTATTTAATTAATGCCTTATTATTTTAAAATATATCCGTTTAAATATGACCGTTGGACTATTATTAAAGTTATTATTATTATTTAAAATTTAAAATATATCCGATAAAATATGGCCGTTTGAATATTTTATTAATATTATTATTTAAATTTTAAAATAAATCCGTTAAAATATAATAGTTGGAATATATCCGTTAAATATAATTGTTGAAAAAAAAATTGTTTAAGTCAAATTTTTAAAAAATAATAAAATATTCTATAGTTAGCTAAAATAGGGAGCATGGTTGGAGTAGGTAGTATAAAAGTGGTTAGCTAAAATAGCTTTTAGCTAAAATAGGGAGTCATTTGGCTAAATTTTAGGGAGCATGGTTGGAGATGCTCTAAACCTAATATAATTTTTTTTTTAATTTTTTTTTTCATGCACCTTCATCGACTGAACTAACCCCAGTTATTGAATTGATGCTTACATTATATCAATCATAAAATTAGAGCTACAAATAACTGGATTAATAGAGCCAAGTAATAAATTGTTCAAGTTTGATTCTATAAAATATAAATCAATAAGTTTAAAAATATATTTGAATTTGACTCGTTTATTTTACCAGTGAGTTTAAAGTATTAATAAGCTAATCAAGCCAAATGGTATTCTATTCAAAGCTTAACTCGACAAATTACTGAATTAAAACACGAGGTTTAGTGTCACTCATTTATCTTATGAACAAGTTCGAATAAGTTTTCACAAAACTAATCTGAATGATTTGATTTCCTTTAGAACTCTGTGCAAAATGAAGACTAGAAAAAGAAAATAAAAAAAAAAAGAAAGAAAAGGAAAGAGCCTGTGAGGATCAAATGATTTTCATTCATTTTGAGAATGAAAAGGAAAAATATTGAGAAGAAATGATGAACTAACAAAGCTAAAGGAGAGAGGTCTGAAATTTGGGTTGAATAGGTCTTAGTATCTTTAGCGATTGACTCACGCTGACATGGCAATGTGTTATTGGATTGACATAGCATGCAGCAATCCACATGGTGTGCTAATTATATTGAATAATTTCCTCAATCTTAGTCACAGGGAGACCCCAAGGAGAGGGATTGAGGGAGACGGCACGCTCTTAGAAAGAGAATGGGAATGCCATGTAAGGCTCAAGATGATGACGTGCCAACGTGTTTTGCGCATGAAAATGAATAGGAAAACGAATTGATTCGCTACCATACCAAAAATAGGTAAAAAGCTACGGAGAAAGAGAGAGAGAACTTGGACGTTTGCCACCGTGCGGCGAGTAAAACGCTGACAGATCATCTAACCCTAGAAAGATAATTCAAAATTCAAATTGCATGCTTCTAAAATGGAAATGAGGATAGTTTTGAAAATTTATTAGCAGATTGATTTAAAATTTCATAATATTTTCTTTTTTTATAATGATATTTTGTATCAATGTATTAGCATTTTTTTTACTGAAATTTTATCCTTAATTCGTTAGAGATGTATGTTAATTCGTTAGAGATGAATATGTATGTATATTCTTTCTATTCTCGCATCCATTTATCTGTCTACGTAAAATCGTAAATATATCAAGTGAATAACGTAAACTTTTATTTTAGAAGAAGATGTGATTTCAAGCTTACATGATGACATGAAGTGTCTCTCTAATAATTTCTAACCTTATTTATTAGGGGTGTACATCGGCCGGTTTGGTTAGTCTATACCCTCATCATATGAACCAAACCAATCATCTCGGTTTGAGGAAAATGAAAATCATTAGGGACCGTGGCATTCATAATAACCAACCAAAATAGGGGATGCTTTTCGGCTTGATTCGATCGGTCTATCATCGGTTTTGATAGACTCTAATTTGGAGAAAAAAAAAATTCGTGTCATCCAAAAAAATTGTGTCACTGTCAACTCCTATGTTTTCTCTCTTTTCAACTACTAATAATGCGGAACCTATTATGCATGAGGTAATTTGAAAATTGTGTCAACTAAAATCAACTAATAGCAATTTTCAAATAAAAACATGTTGTGCATAAAGTGATCAACACTATCAAGTACCAATTTCCAAAATAAGTTCTAATTGGGCAAATTCATACAACTACAATCAAACAAGCATGCATTATGCAAATAATAGGGGTGTACATCGGCTGGTTTGGTCGGTCTATATCCTCATTATATGAACCAAATCAATCACCTCGGTTTGAAGAAAATGAAAACCATTAGGGACGGTGGCACTCATTAAAACCAATAAAAAAAGACGGTTTGATTTCATTTTGGTCGGTTCAATCGGTCCCTTTCAGTTCATGAACACCCCTATTATTTATGGACTATGTTTACCCAATTTGAGTGTTCAAGTGAAATAGGTCTAGTGGGATTATATTGCCACCCACCCATATTGTTGAGAATGCACAGTTATGTAACTCATGTTAACATTATACATATCAATCTGTGGGGTTTTATCCAAAACATATGGGGAAATTTTTTTTGATGAGTTCATCTATGTGGAATTAACTCATTAGTTGTTTACTTTTGTATGTTATGTATAACTCCATAAAAAAAAAATACAAAAAAATTGATAAGTTTCAAACTATTTGGAACTCATCAATTTCTGGAATAAAAAAAATAAACTCATTAGTTTTTTAATCAGCTCGAATTTCTTTTTAAAAAGTGATGAATTCATTAGGGTTTTAATCCACTCGTGCGAGTTTCTTTTTAAAAACTGATGGATGGCTCAGATGTTCTTTTTTACAAGCACCCACTGTTTTTATAATTCATCATTTTTATTATTATTATTTTTTTTATGGATGATTGAATTGTGGGAAAAACTGATAAAATTATTCTTGTTTTACAACTCATAAGGTTTTTATTTTCTGACTTTGATTTTGGGTTCTAATTTGTGTTATCTGATTTTTATTTTATTTTATTTTTTATTTTGAATTTGAATTTAAGTAACAATATACTTTCTTTATTTTTATTTTATTTTTTGATTTTGTATTTAAATTAACTTTCCTTGATTTTAGGCAAAAATAAAAGAAAATATTGTTCACATAAAGTCAAGAAATTTTGGATAAAAGTTGAATTGCCCTTTGTAATTAAGGGCATTTTTGTCCTTCTATATTTGTAAGATTTTTTTTTTAGATGAATTTTTTTGGCAGGACTTTCTTTATCTATTTGATATGTTAAAAACACCTTGAACCTCATGTGCTTATGTGAGGAAAAAAAAATATATATATATATATATATATATAATTTTCAACTTTATAAGCATTCATTAAGATCTTGATAAGAGCCAATAAATTAACCATCGAAGACCAGACCAAACATGTCATGCGTGGGGTATACACTTACAATCCTTCTCTTTGTAGTTGCATGTGGACGACTGATGATGAACATGACATAGTCAAATAACAGAAATAACAGACGTAGTTGGCTTATATTTATATATTAGTATAAAGAAAGATAAATAGACTCGTATTAATTAATATCATCTATGCTTACCTAATTGAATCTTTGGACCAAAGTAATGTTAATTAAATAAGGGAAAACTTGTGACCCATAATCTATTAATAACGTCTCAATGTTGTCGCGTGCCTCATTGTTTCATATTGTTGGTAAACAAAATCTATATGTTGTCGCGTGCTTCATTGTTTCATACTATTGGTAAAGCATGCTAGTAAATATCGTGCGTCCAACCTAAATTTGTATTAGGTAATCTTTATAGAACCAATTAAAGAATACATTTTAAAAAATCACTTGTTGGATTAGATATCCTTATTATGTATGTCATGCTTATCAAAAATTATAATAATTCCATGGTCGGTTTTTGAAAAACGGACCATAAAAAAATAGTGACATTTTAAAGAATAAAGAAACCATAATTTTTTAAGAGTGATATTTTTCAATCACTGTGATTTTTGGTAAGCGTAACCTTTCTTAAAAGAAGAGTATCTAATCTAACAGTCGATTTTTTTAAAATAATTTTTTGCAACTTGCCATATGATACAACTTTACATCAAGTACAACTAATATCTTTGTATTGGTAAACGAAAATAATAATAAATAAAGATTATCATGTAGAGGTAACATAAAAACTTAAATTAAAATGCATTCCATAATATTGGATCAGTTGGCGGTGTGCTGACGACTTCGAGACTTTGACATGGCAGTTGAGACATGGAGCGGGTAGTACGTCGAGATCATATATTTGACTTGTAACTTCAATTCGGTTGCGGTGCTTTTGTTTTTTTATTTTTATTTTTATGATGAAAGTGTCCGGACCCGCTTACACACACCTCGACCAATTTTTCAAGTGACCGCAATACCATACTAACCACGGACACCGATTAAAACGCAAGACAAATACCAAATTGCGGTGCTATTACATTTTATAAAAAGGCAATACCAATTATTAAAGTCTTGTTGGAGCAGCAAGTAGGGGTCAAATATGAGTCGTGAACTTCATGGAATGTATTTTAATCAACTGCCTACATTCAAAATAAAAAATGCAACCATAAATTTTGATATGAATATTTTAACCACCCTAACATTTATATTTAGGGTGGATAACTTAATGGTGGAGTAAGTATGGCTAAAAACTTACCAAGTCTCTTAATTCCGTGTTTGATTTCCACTATCTACTAATATCTGGAGCCACGGACTGCGGGCGCAAGCCTTGTTTCGGAAGCTTTGTTGGGATATAGGATTTAATCTAGTACAGGCAAGCTGGCCCACAATAAATGTATAACAAAAATAAATAAAAAATAAAAAATAAAAAATACATCAGCAATTTTAATTTTTTTTTAAAAGAAAATTGAAAGAGGCTAGAAAACGGCAAAGGGGTTTCTCTCTCCTCTCTTCTCTCTATATGCAAATTTGCCTCTCTAAAACCCATCTCCGCTCTCTATGCCTCTCCTTCGTCGGCAACCATTGATGCTGGAGCATCATGGTGACTCCCATTCGAAAATTTTTCAGACAAATGTCATATTTAAATAATAGCCCATTAGACATTTGCCAATGACCACTTCAGCCAAGAACCTGGGCAACAAACTCAATATTTTATTAGGGGGCGTTTGGTTGACTGTAATGTAATGTAATTTAATTGACTGTAAAGTATATTACGGTGTAATTTGATTACATTGGTAATTTAAATTACATTCCAAATTACATCCCACTTGTTTGGATGAGTAGAGAATGTGAAGTCAGATTACATTACATTACCCAGAAATGCGTTTGGATAACCATGTAATTTAATTGACTATAAAGTAGATTACATTATGTTGTCCCAAATATGAAACCCTAGAGGGGGGTGAATAGGGTTTATGGCAAACAATTCGATTAATTTCCCAATAAAAATTAGTGTTCAATTATTAATAACAGAGGCAATAATATAAATGCAAGTAATTGAAAGAGAGTAAGGGATAGAGAAATCAAATACAAAGATTTAACGAGATTCGGACTCCACCTTCTCCTCGCCTTGTGCCTCAGCCCAATGATTCCCCAACAATCCATTAAGGATTAGCTCCTTCAAGGTGGAGAAACCTTTACACAATCTTCTTTAACTCAGGTGGAAGATTTTCACCTCAAGCTCACAAAGAACTTACTGAATGGCTCACAAAGAACCCATTAGTGTTCACCAAGAACACTTCTTCAAGCTTCACAAAGAATACTTGGACAACACAAGATTACAAGATTGGATGTGTACAATAAATGCTTCAAGAAGCTAATTTACACAAGTATAAAGCACAACTAATAACTCTTCAAGTGATTAACTAATATAGCTCAAGAGTTTTGTAGAGAATAGTAATGAACAATGAATGCTTGAGAGTATGAATGATAACTAGGGTTGTTGCTTGCTCATAAATGAGAGTCAAACCTTAATATATATGCAATGAGGTCTGAAATGGCCATTTCAAAGAAGCTTGGATCCCATTGGATGTGAGGAGAAGAGCAGATTGTAATAAATGCTCGAAATGCCCAAAATAGAAATAGTCGTTTTGAGTTTGCAGGTGCTTTAGTCGACTAGGCCAATCATATTAGTCGACTACACAATGTGATTTTCAAATGGTTTTGTTCCCGGGCAAGATTAGTCGACTAGACTAATTATGGTTAGTCGACTAGACAAGTAAAAGTAACTGGGTTTTTAAAACAGGGCTCGATTAGTCGACTAGACTCCTTTGTTAGTCGACTAGACTAGTTAAAATTCGTTTTAAAAACTTCTTGGACACGGTTAGTCGACTATATAGTCTTGGTTAGTCGACTAATTGTTTTGCATTTCAAACAAAGCTTCTGAACTCTCTTTAGTCGACTAGGCATGGAATGTTAGTAAACTAATAATGTCTTTAGTCGACTAATCAGTATGTTTAGTCGACTAAACTCAGATTTTTCAGAACATAGCTTCTGGACTATGGTTAGTCGACTAGACTATATGGCTTAGTCGACTAGACATAGTTTTGAGCTAAAATTTTGAATTTTCTAAGTCTAATACAACTCAACATGTCCAATATTTGTTAACTAAAGTTTTCAAAGATATTTTTGCAAGCTTTCTAAATGAATGTAATGCAATCATGAGAAAACTTTTGTTTGAGCTATATAGGTTTAACCAAATGAGTGGCCTTACAATTATGGTTCCTAGACACCTTGTCTTCAAGAGGTCTTCAATAAACAGCTTCAAGGTGATTTCCACAAGCTTCATGATTCAATATCTTTCATGTTTGTATACGTTGAGAGGCTTGAATGTGTTGATGAGCTCCAACAAGATATGACTTTGATTCTATGGAGGCAAAAACACTTAACCATATATTAGTAGCTAAAGTAAAGTTTGTTAATCATCAAAATATGGTCAATGCATTTGACCTAGGAGCTAACACATTACATTACCCGGAATAACATTACATTACCCAGAAATGCGTTTGGATAGCCATGTAATTTAATTGACTGTAAAGTAGATTACATTACATTACCCGAAATACATTGGTTGAAGACTGCAATTCATTTTACAGCCTTTCTTCATGGTAGATTACACCCGTAAAGTGGATTACATTCGCACCATGACGCGCCAAACATGATTTAAGCTATGTAATGTAATCTGAGATTACATTACATAGCTCTTTATAGGCAACCAAACGCCCCCTTAGTGTTTTTTACCTTTCTTTATCATTTCAGTCTGGCAATGTACTGAGGAAGACAAGCAAATTATAGCCCTGTTTGTATTTACATTCTTCTTTCTTGTTCTTTTTCTGTGGAGAATAAAGCCTATACACACACATATATCTATCTATAAAGCCCTAATAAAAATAAAAAAGGAATTTGAATATATACGATACACACACACACACACACACACACATATATAATTCAATCCATAAACAAAATCTCAATTTGAGATTTTATTTCAAAGCTATATTTTTAGAAGACTAATGGGCAGAACAGAGAGATCTGAAAAAATTTCGGATGTGAACTCATTGTTATGCTCGGCATCAATGGTGCCGATGAAGGAGAGAGAGAGGAGCGAGCAGAGATGGGTTTTCTAAAGAGAGAGAGAAAAGAGAGAGGAAAGAGTTTAAGGGTAACATCTTGGCCGTTTTGTATGCTTTTTTCTCTTTTTTGTTTTCCCTCCCAATTTTCTCTTACTAAAATTGCTGATTTGTTTGCCACATCACAATACGTTAAGTGGTTTAAAAATGGAAAAATTGGCCAAAGGTCTTATTTTAAAACATCTTCATGCCAAAAGTTCTTTCAAAAAATCCTTTGTACCAAAAATCCTTTTGGCATAAATTGAACAAAAATACCTCTTCTTTCCTAAACAACCTTCAACTCCACTTCCAACCCAATCAGATTTTACTATGCCGGATCCCAATTTCACTATGCTCCAACAAGATTTCACTACGCCAAACATCTAATTTCACTACGCCGGACGCTCGATTTCACTGCAAGTTTTTTTTTTTTTTTTTTTTTTGCATTTCGCAACATTTTTCTATAACTGTGAAACTGTGTTCCTTGCCATAGATGAGAGAGATAAGTAATAGATTAGCCCCTTTGCACAGTGTTTTTTAATGCAATGAAAAAGCATAAAAATGCAGTGAAGTGTAGGAAAAAAAGAGGAAAGAAGTGAAAATACATTAAAAAAAATGTAGTGAAACATCCCCAAAATACAGTGAAATGCATAAATAATTGCAATGGAATGCAAAAAAGTAGTGAAGTCCAGCATTCTGACGCAGTGAAGTCCGAAGTCCAACACAATGAAGTTCAGCGTTCGGCGCAATAAAGTAGTGAAAAGGTAAATTAGGTATTTCAAAAAATAATTTTAATTTATAGGACTGCATGCATTAAAAAAAATCCTAAATGAGAACTTTATGCAAAAGAGATCCATCAAATAAGACTTTTGACCAAAAATCCCATATAAACTTCAGGTCAAAGTTTCTGATTGTGTAGCATTTTTTATTAAAAATAATTATAAAAATATTAAATAGTATTTTATGGCAAGGAGGGATGAGAGCAACTTGAAAGAGGACAGACCCTTACAAAAATATTCATGATCCTATCTTTGTTAATAGGGAAATTGGTTGGAGGAGGGAATATTATAAGAATATAACTTTTTTTTATGAACTAATCAAATATAAATAAATGATCCTATATATACAGCATAACCCAAACAAGCCACTTCGAAATCTTGAGATCTAAATCTCACAAACCCATCAGAGTTTCACTCTAATCTGGTCGGATTTAGGGTGGAGGTAATGGGGGAAAACCCCACTCAAATTTTATAAATATTTGAAATTAATTTAAAATTTTAAAAATATTTGAAATTAATTTAAAATTTTAAAAATATTTAAAAATAATTTAAAATTTTAAAAAATTTCTAAAAATATTAAATTTACCCCCACTATTTTATTTGCAAAACAATACTATAATTACTTGCTTACTTTAACAATGTCAAGTCTACTTTTTTGCTTGGAAAGAAGGAGCTTATCTTAATAAGCAAAAAGGTGGAATTGTACTGGATGTTAGTGTGACAACGAACCAATCAAGCTGAAGCACCATAAAAGCTATACTTTTCTACCATCCAGAGTATTTGAAATTGTTTGAATAAATCCAATTGATTATCCCATTTTAATTGGTACCATTTCCCAAAAACAGTAGGTGCATTTAACCTGCCAAAAGAGAAAATTTCATTTGTAATGAATGATCTCTTTGAGACATGTTTTAATTCTGCCAACATGGCTATCACGTTTGTGAACTCAAAAGTTAGGATTGATAGTATGTGGTTGCGTGTGTCTGTACTACATCAATACCACGTCAATTATTGTCTTCGCATTACAGTTAATGTGACATATTATATCAATTATCATATCACTCGGTATATGGATTTTTATAAATTTTTAATTATTTGTCTACTATTTTCTAATTTTTTAAGCACATGAGCTAATTAGGATTCCTCAGTTCTAATTTTGTTAAGGTGGCGTTTGGCGTAACTTTTGGGAGGCACCAAATAGGCTTCCTAGCTAGCCTCAAGTTACTTTGGAAATATATATATATATATATATATATATATATATATATATATATATATATATATATATATATATGTTTGGTGAATTATTCAAAATAGACTTTTATGAAATTTCAGTTACTTGGAAGTCCACTTGGAAAAAGTTTAGAAAGTTCGATTTTGAAAATCTACATTTATATGAAGCATAACTTCCACACTTTTTGATAGAAAATGACTTCTAAAATATAATAATGCCAAATATTTTTTTCTTTTTCTTTTTTCAAAATGGCTTCTTAAAAAGTTAATCCTAAGAATCACTTCTTCGTAAATGACCTTTTATTCTAGGAAGTTATGCCAAACACCACCTAAATTGATGGGGCTTTGTGGCTTGAACCTCTTTTCATGGGTCATGAGATCCCTAAAACAAGGTCGGCTCTGAGGGGAATTGTGGGAAGCAGCCTCTTAGGGCTCTCAATTTTTGTTAAAAATATAAATAAGATCCCCAAGAAGAAGAAGAAAAGGGGAAGGAGGAGATGAAAGCTGGGGCAGAAGCAGTAGCACCCCAACAGCTTAATTTGGTGTACAGGTATCAGAGCCCCATTTTCAAATTTTCAGTATGTTTCATTTATTTTTCTGCTTAATAAAATTTATTATTTCTATTTGATATCTTGCCAAAATGAGTGTTGTTGGCGATTATGAATGCTTACTTGAATGTTTGACAGTTGTTGATAAATTTTATTGTTCTTTTTCTTAATAAAATAATTGTGCATTGTTGTTTTTGCTATCATTGTTCAAATTAGATGAATGAATGCATATTGGGAATTTTGTAGTAAATTCTGTAAGAATTATCATTTTGTCTCCCTACAGTCATCAAGACCTATCAATCAGCATGACGACGGACAGCAATTGCAATTCCAATTCTCATTTGTACAAATCAAATCGTAAAAGAATAAGATGGCATAGGTTCAATTCAATGATCAATTGGCCATTTAAGTGTTTGCTAACTTAGGTTAAGTCAACATTTTCCTTTTTTGTTTACATTGGTGGGAATTCAACCCCTGACTTAGCCTAATTCTAACCCTTTCCTCTTACACCCTCACCGCTAGGCTAGCCCTAATGGCTTAGAATAAGTTAGTATTTATTGATCGACTAGATCATATCTCTCACTCTATGTGTGTGTGTGTATATATATATATATATATATATTTAAAATCCTTATTGGAATAGAAATAGAGTATGAAATCTTTTAAGGATTTTGTCATCTTGGTCGATCAGTTGGTCATGACTTCACATGGTTTTGTTTTGATTTAGGTTTGCTTTTCAAAGCAAGCATAATAAAAAATAAAAAACATAAAAAAGAAAACAAGAAAAAGTAGGTAAGATTCTGAGGCATCGTGTAGTGCAAATTAACTTCTCATAAGAGATTCGGATCTGACAATATAGAAAAAGGAAACCCGTGAGTAGTAAAAACATAAAACATTGTGGTGAGTAGAAGAAGCAGAGAAGATGCATGGCAACACTTTAACCGTTCTTGTCTTTCATTAATTTTAGCCCAACAAATTAACCTTGAATACAAATTTCAATTCTCTCTTAATTAATTGTTGTGTAGAATGAGAGATGACATATATATCTTTTCTTTCCATGGGAAGATCGACACCAAAACAAGCACCACCTCTACTAGCTAGTTTGGTCACTATCCACCTTTGAAAGATTTCAAATCGACGAGTCTACGTTCAAATCTTGCTTAATTATAGATGTAGAAGAATCTACTCTATTTCACATCGCTTAAATAAAATAATTGTTATATATAGCTTTATATATTACCTAAAGTTTAGACTTTTAGGGTTGGAAACTCAACATGGTATTAGACCATTAGTTCTCCACGCAATAAGGACTATATGAGCCTCCACCCGAGGGGGAGTATAGAAGAATCCACTCTATCACACATCTATCACACATCGTTCATGGACCTTAGCTGATTTTTTTTTTTTTTTTTTGAAAAAAAGAAAAGAAAAGAAAGGTTAAGATTAGAGAGTGCAGCCCTAAGGTTGATTTAAATCACTTGTGTTTTAGCTACGGTTGGTACTTGGTAGGACTATAATGCAGGTTTTTGCGGCACAATTTCAACGAGAAAAGCCAATCTTGAAAGGAAAATGAATGCATAAGAGCAAGGCCATGAAAATGTAAAACAATTAATGAATATCTCTATCCACATTCAATGTTTTACTATGATCTTACTTTATTTGTCATTACAAAAAATCATTGAAAGAAGACTGTCATGCGAACTGTGTTCATCGATCTTGAAAGACAGTGATGGCCACAACTTCTGCACTGTTGAGCATACATAAAAAATGCATATATGCAGGCATCTTTTCTGTTAATGCATTCAAAATTAATCAATGGGAATATTTGAATGAAATATTAAGGATCAACATCATAGCCAATAATTCAACTACACCTTGCTCATTGTACATGCAAATGATCAAATCCCAAGGACCCATGATGACTGTAAACCAGTCACGGGTAACATTGGGGCAAAGCTGGTAACGCTTAAAGCTGGGAATTTAATTTGTGTTTGTTTTCTAACTATTTTAGGGTTTTGTACTTATTGTTGCTTTTGCTTTCCACAGGAATCAATGGAAACTGCATTGAAGATTCCAGCTTAGGACAAACTGACAAACTCCCATGTATTCATCAATGGAAGTACTGTGATTTGAATTTATTTGTTGTACATCTGGTACCACTTACAAACGTCCAAATACTAGGCAGCATCATGGTATATTGTTGCTGGGCCCTAACTTTCAAATGTGGATCCCAGTTTCAAATGGGTATTTGGATTTTTCAATTCTTTCATAATCCTTATTTTTGTACAAAGACTGAATCGATTTATAGAAACAAGAAAATGAAATTTCAAGTGGGTATTGGCATTTCTCAATTATTTTATAAACTCTTATTTTAATTCTGTACAAAGACCGAATATATCGACTTACAGAAAAAATGAACTTACCAAACAATAATGAAAGCAAATCTTCAGCTAACTAGGATTTTATGTTTCCCCAACTGCCCATGAAAACATATTACTAATTAGTACAACTTTACATGAGAGCATGCAACATGATCGAGTTGGTTCTTCATGCAAATACATAGCCAATGACAATACATACGCTGCTATTGGATTGAAACATACACATTGTGGTCCTAAAGGTCACTCCTGGAATGTTTATCTTGACCCAGAACTTTCCTTTTGGCTATCATACATGAACAAAACTGATACGTACGTACTGGTTCAAATGAGAGCAGCATAAGCTGGTTCTAATTCATTCCAAAATATATATATATATATATATATATATATTTATAGCCAATACACTATATTGTGTCTGGATTGAAACATGCATGTTGTGGTCCTGGAATATTTACGTACCTTGACCTAAAATTTTCCTCTCTGACTCTTGGCTTTTATGTGTTACCCCCTCTGGGGAGGCTGCATTTTCAATATTGACTTATATATGAATTTTAGAGGATAGGAAGCATCGGGGAAAATTAGACAAAAATGTATGTGCATGATGGACATCTACGGATGAAAAAGGCTTCCATTCGATCACCACGTGCATACTTCCTACTAGACAGATAGCACCCATATCATCCGATCACTTGTGGGATTGTTAAATGTGTCCTGTATTAGCTTATTCGCCTAGCACATAAAATAATTTTCCTACAAATTTGTCGTCACTATTGTTATTTGCATTGACAGTTGCCTGTCAAGAAAAATTTAGGTAACGATTTTTGGAGTTTCCAATGGACTCGCTTGGATCAATTTTCAAGATATCCTGTACGTATTTCCCTGGCATATATTGGTCTAATTCCTTATATCTAGCTAGGTTTTATATCTAGCTATGTGCAGTCTTATTCGTGACCTTAACGTGGAGTTCTATTTTTTCATGCTTGGTGAGCTTAGTGCAATATTTCACTACTGTAAATGGGTTGGAGGCAAATTTTGAGGTGTCACAAACTCTACGAGTATATTTTTAAGGAGAATTTGGCTGGAAATCCCATTTTAGTTTTTAATTGCGATTTAGTGACCCTTGAACCATGCTCTTTGGGTCACAGAAAACACAAAACAGTGCAGAAAACTTATTTGATAACATGTTTTTGATAATCTTTTTTAAAATAGCATGCATGTTTTCAGAGAACATTAACATAATCTTCTCCATTTCTGTTCAATATTTGTTCAAGGAGAGCAAAGTCACTGAAGACAGCATACTCTCAAAACTGTACGTTTATAATCCCCCCCCTCCCCCCCCAATGCAAAAGTTAAATTTGTTTCCTCTAAAATTCTCATGCTCATCGAGAAGGAAGCTAGGCTAAGTCAGAACACTTTTTTATAATATATATAATATACTTCAATTGTGAACATTTTCAGCATCACATAATGTAGTTTTCTACTTTCATTGTCTCAGTAAATTAAATGGAAGGCAAAGCAGCCCAGTACTTATGCAAATGAGACTGCGTAATCGACTACAATGAACAGAATCGAACCCATGATTTAACCTAATCTTGCTCCATATCCCCTCAATCCCTTTCCATCTGAGATAGCCCAAGTACTGGATTCTACACTAACATAAAACTCTGGTATGATCGTAGCTGACTTTTGAGGGAAGAGAGTAAAAATTTGGCAGGATTGAAGACTTTTGAGGGTAGATAGCAAAGTGTCAAAGGCCAATCCAGCATAACGCATGTATCCTAGCTTTCACCTTCTGCAATGTCAAAAGCACACATCCTGCACCTTTGTCATTTGCCCTTTTGCAATTTACTGAAAAGGAGAGCTCATTTGTTGTGGCTTGTGAGCCCAACTCCATAGCAGAGGAAGAAAGGCCTAAGTTGAGCTTGGGCTGTTAATAGGTTTCATTGTTAAAATACTGGGCCTATGGGCCAAACTTAATTTGGACTTGGGCCACATGGTTAAAGTTGGGTGGATCAATCAAAAGTTAAAAACCCAACTCAATCAATGAATGAGCTTGAAGTAGGGATGTCAATGGGACGGGTCACCCTTTTCCCAACTCCTTCCCATTTAAGAAAATCGCATCCCATTCCCGTCCCAAACCCTTGACGGGTTAGGATTTGGAATCTCATTTCCGTCCCAATTAAAAGACCCCATTTCATTACCGTCCCATCTCATTTACTATTTTCTTTCTACTTTTCTCAATTTTCTCAACACCTAAACAAATTACAAAATATATCGATGAACATTAAAGATAATTATTACTTCTAAGAGTAAAATAAATTAAACCTCTTAAAGGGCATGATTGAAATTTCATTTTATCAAGGAGAAACTTAATTGTAAAATACATATAAAATAAATACAATAAAAATACATAAACATATATAATTGGGGCGGGGCGGGTTTTTAAGCCTTCATTCCAAACCCTAAAGGATTTTTAAAATAAAAAAACTCAAACCCGCCCCTAACTCTATTAGGATGACCCCAAACCCGTTCCAATAGGGACGGGTACCCAGATGAACCCACAAAATTGACATCCCTAGCTTGAAGTAGTCTTTCTTGCTTAGCCAAGGGGCATTGTCCCTCTACCTTTTTATTAAATATTAAATAAAAATTTTGTTTGCTTATTTTGGGGTTTGAGTTGTAGAAGCATCCCTCGACCTTCAAATTGGCAAAGGTACGTGGCTGTCAAACTGCAAGGTCACTATCCAATCACAATAAATAAAAATAATATTAAATATTAAATTAACATATATCACATTAAGGACAATGAGTGAATTTTCAAAATTTTAAGGATAAATTATATAATTTTTTTTTTAAAAATAATAGATCCGATTCATAAGATTTTTTAAAACTTTAAAATCAAAGGTTATGTACATCGTTCAATGAATTAATTTCTTGCACGTTCTCTTTTTCTCTTTGAAAAAATTGATGAGTAATGCTAAATAAACCAAATTTTAATTTTTTTTTTATCTCAAATAATGTAGCAGTATAATACATCTTCTACTTTTATGTATTTTTTAAAATGCACAAAAGTAGAGGCTCTATCATACTACAACATATTTAATTTAATAAATTTAGTCTAAACTTTGCTCCATCTAACCTTTTTCAAGAATTATAGAAAAATTACTGAAACTTTAAAACATATATACATGTTTTGTACAATGGTTTATAGTTATTTTGTAAGTTTTTTTTTTCTTCTGTACATTTATTAATTGTGTAAAGTACAAACACTATTTTTTTCCAAACAATAATAAATTAATTTATTTAAAAATTACATAATAATAATAATAAAACAAATTTAATATAATTCAAAATTTAAAAATTCTAAACATGCCCTTGAACGATCTGAATAACATAATTTTATGGGTTAATTGCACTTTTATATCATGTATTTTGAAGTGTAATTAAATGTGGTCCCTAATTTTTTTTTTCTCAATTTCTTATTAATATAATTTAAAATTTTAAGGACAAATTGAAGACGGACGTTAAGTAAATGGACAAAAAATTGACGTGAATTAATCAATAGTCACGTGAATCCTAATAAGCATTGTTTTAAAAACCGGACCGTTCATCGAACCGGAAAAGTTACCGGGTTAAGGGTCAACCGGTTCAACCGGTTGAACCGTGACGTCATAAATATATTATTTATTTATTAGAATAAAAGCTATAAATGATTCAAAATATAATTTTTTAAAAATGTTTGTACAATCAATTCATATATTTGAATTTATGTGTAGTCATTACGAATATTGGAACTATTTTAGTCATTTTAGCACCTTAAAAAAAATTTAAAAAATTATTTTTTTTTTAAAAAAAAACCGGGTTGTACCGGTTTTTTGACCAGTTTGACTGGTTGAACCGCCGGGTTGAACGGTTTATTTAAAAAACGGGTTTTTGTGGGTTGAACCAACCGGAGAGGGGACCGGTTCCCGGTCCAACCGGTTGAACCGGCCAGTCCGGTCCGGGTTTAATAACAATGTTAATAAGTAAATAGACTGCAAATAAAGGCACCGTTCGTTCATTTAAAAGTATCCATTCAAATGATATATTTATCTGTTCTAATATTGCCAGCTAGGATTCACGTGTCTACCGCCTAATTATCCACATCAGCTTTTACACTAACTTAATTTTTGTCTTCAATTTGTCTTGCACTAAAAAAATTTAAATTATATGAGTACAAAATTATATATATATATATATAGAGAGAGAGAGAGAGAAAGAAGTGATCTAGTCAGCAAATAACACAACCTCTTAAATTCTCGTTCACTTAATTGAAAATTCATCTCAAAATTTCGGTCCAAGAGTTTGTGTTATTTGCCAACTTTAATTAAA
>JAESVK010001036.1:1026228-1044172 GCA_017140935.1 Hamamelis virginiana
TTAAGGCAGAATGCATGTCATCGATGGATCAATCTACTATAACCCCTGAATCGATCTAACATTGCTGGATCGATCCAATCTAAGCCTGGATTGATCCAAGTGCAGAAACTCTTGTTCTCTCCTTCTTTGCTTGCTTCTTGCCAATTTGTTCCATAAATCGATCTGCCATTTGATCTACACCAGTCTCCTCCACTTGAGAAAAACTCGACCTCGAGTTCAAGTTCAGATATAATAGCGCTTCCTCATAATACTCATACAAATCCGAAACATTGAAGAACTTTGAAATCTTCATATCGGCGGGCAAATCAATGACATAGGCATTGTCGTTCAACTTTTTAAGAACCTTGTAAGGACCATACTTCTTCGGTTTAAGCTTAGCATATGTACCTATAGGAAATCTTTCACGGCGCAAGAACACCATCACCAAATCCCCTTCATTGAATATCTTCGATCTCCTATGCTTGTCAACACTAGCCTTTATCTTGGCATTGTTTTCCTCCAATTTCTTCCCTACCTCCTCTTGTACTTCTTGAGCTTGTCTAACCATAACTTCAGCGGGTATGCTCACACCTGGACCCTTAGGTAGTTTCACCAAATCAACCGCATGCCTTGGTGGAGTCACATATACAAGAGAAAAAGGCGATGTCCCAATAGAACTATGGACGACACTGTTATAAGCAAATTCACATTGTGGCATAGCATAATCCCATTGCTTAGGCCTATCTCCACAAACACAACGAATTAAATTCCTCAAAGTTCTATTAGTTACCTCCATTTGTCCATCCGTTTGAGGATGTGCTGTGGTGCTCCGATTGAGAGAAGTGTCGAACATCCTCCACAAAGTAATCCAAAAATGGCTTAGGAATTTGATGTCTTGATCGGAAGTGATAGACGTGGGTATTCCATGCAAACAAATTACTTCTCCAAAGAACAACTTGGTTATGTGAGAAGCATCCGAAGTTTTTCGGCATGGAATAAAATGGGCCATCTTGGAAAAACGATCCACTACTACGAAAACAGAATCTACCCCACGTTGAGTACGATGATGCCCCAACACAAAATCCATAAAAAGATCCACCTAAATAGTGTCGGGTACAGGTAATGGTATGTAAAGACCTGTATTTTGTGATTGCCCCTTGGATGATTGGCAAATATAACACTTCCTCACAAAATTACCAACATCCTTCCTTAGTTAAAGCCAAAAGTAATGCTCCACTAATGCAGCGAAAGTCTTGTCCCTCCCTAGATGACCACTTAATCCTCCACCATGTAGGTCTCGAATAAGCTTCTCACGCAATGAAGATCGATGGACACATAAGTTATTTCCTTAAAACAAAAACTCATCTTTAAGCAAACAGTCACTCACCGGTTGGTTGGCGACGCATTTGGCCCAAACTTCTTTGAAGTCCTCATCCTCTTCATAGAGCTCTTTCAAGAACTCAAAGCCCACAATTACTTGAGTCAAAGTAACAAGTAAGCTCACACGCCGACTCAAGGCATCCGCAACTCGATTTTGAACCCCGGACTTGTGTTGAATGTTAAAAGTGAACTTTTGCAAGAAAGCTGCCCACCTCATGTGCATTTCGTCCAACTTCTTTTGACTATTGATGAACTTCAAAGCTTGATGGTCGGTGTAAAGGACGAACTCTCTTTGGATTAAGTAGTGCTCCCAATGCTTCAAGACTCTAAATACTCCACTTTTGACGGGACTCACTTAGTTTTTCACTAAAGAACGCCACCGGACGCTTTTCTTGCGATAAACAGCCCCAATTCCTACCCCATTAGCATCACATTCCACTTCAAAAACCTTCTCAAAGCTCGGTAAGGCTAGAACAGGAGTTGTACACAATTTCTCTTTAATTTTGACGAAGCTCTTTTCCGCTTCATCACCCCAAAAGAAACGATCCTTCTTCAAGCACTCCGTGATTGACGCTACTATGGTGTTGAAATTTCTGATAAAACGGCGGTAGAAAGTAGCTAACCCATGGAAACTTCTCACTTCGGTGACGGTTTTGGGTGTAAACCATTCTCGAATTGCACGCACCTTCTCTTCATCAACATGAATGCCACTAGCAGTCACCACATAACCCAAGAACAACAATTTGTCGGTCATAAAGTTGCACTTCTTAAGGTTAATAAACAATTGGTTGTCTTTTAAGGCAACCAAGACTTCTCGCAAATGCTCCATATGTTCCTCTTTCGTCTTGGAATATATAAAAATGTCGTCAAAATAAACCACAATGAATTTACCAAAGAAAGTTTTAAATACCTGATTCATCACCCGCATAAAAGTACTTGGAGCATTGGATAATCCGAACGGCATGACCAACCATTCATACAACCCATCTTTGCTTTTGAAGGCGGTCTTCCACTCATCTCCGAATCGGACTCAAATTTGGTGGTAGCCACTGCGCAAATCAATCTTGGAGAACAACTTCGATCCATCTAACATATCAAGCATATCATCCAAACGCGGAATAGGGAACCGGTACTTGATAGTTATTTTATTGATCGCATGGCTGTCCACACAAAAATGCCAACTTACATCTTTCTTAGGCGTTAGTAAGGCGGGGATTGCACACGGGCTCATGGATTCCCGTATGAAACCTTTTTGTAGTAGTTCTTCTATCTTCTCTTTCAAAATCTCACTATCCTTGGGACTTATCCGATAGTGTGGCAAGTTAGGTAAACTTGCTCCAGGCATCAAATCGATGTGATGTTGTATATCCCGCATAGGAGGCAAGTGGTTGGGCAAGTCATCGGCAGTGAGCTCTTTGAATTCTTTTAGCAACGGTCGTAGTTGGTTAGGAACCACTACTTCGATTGCCCTTTTGTCCTCTACCACAAGCGATTTCACCACCATAGCATACATTCATTGGGCCTCTTTAGCATCAGATACGAACTCAGCTTCGGACCTGACCAATGTTAGAAAAGACTAACCTTCTACTCGAGAAGGTGGAATTACACGTTGCTTTACAGGAGCCATAGCAATTTTATGAGAATCTCAAATAAAAACATAGGTATTATCCCTCCCCTTATATGTAACATCTACATCAAATTGCCAAGGTCTACCCAACAGTATATGACTAGCATCCATATTAATTACATCACAAGCAACAGTAGATTTATAGTATTTATCGATAGAAATAGGGACATAACAAATTTCAGTTATTTGTGCCGTAGGTCCCTTTTTGATCCACCCGATTGAGTAAGGACTTGGGTGTTGTTCCTTTGGTAGTTGTAGGTGATCAACTTGTCTCCCCGCCACAAAATTCTCGCAGCTACCATTGTCGATAATCAAATCGCACACCCTTTTATTGATTGTGCAATGAGAACGGAAGATGTTGTGCCTTTGACTATTGTCCTCTTGTTTGGGTGCAAACAATACCCGCTGTACCACACAATTAACCCTCTCTCCTTTTTCTTCGGCTTATTCGGCTTCTTCATAACCTTCATCGTCTTCGGGGTTTTCTTCCTCTTCAGGTTTCAGCATCTTCAATCAAGTTAATGGGTCTCCGTTCCGGGCATACGTTGGAGTGATGTCCCGGTTTCCCACACCTAAAACACTTCCCAATCGATGGTCTAGCGTAGGGATTAGGGTTCTTTGATGTGCTACTCGTTGCAGCAGCGGTAGTTTTTGTGGACTTCACTTGTCCCTTTATTGGATTGGACGGTTGTGAGGCTTTTCCTTTATCGGTTGCCTGTGATTGTGTCTCCACGGTGTTTCTACGGTATCCCGAGAAAGGTTGGTGGCTCTTCTCCATAGTTTCAGCCCGTAGAGTCATCCCTTGAGCTTATTTGACTGTCCACAATACTTGCATCCCGATTTTATCTCGGATTGAAGGTTTGAGACCATGTAAATATCGGGAAACTTGTTGGTGGTCAGATTCATTCAGATTGTTACGGACAGTTAACCTCGAAAACTCATTGTTGTAATCGAAAACTGACCTTGTACCTTGAACGCAGTTTTGATACAAGTGGAAGAGGTACTGCTCATAATCCACGGAAGGAAATCGATCCCTCAACAAGGGCTTCATTCGAAGCCACGTTCGCACGAGACCCTCCACTTGCCTATGCCTTGTCTTTTGTAATTGTTCACACCAAGTTGCAGCGCTTCCCTTTAGCTTGTAAGCCACACTACGCACAAGCTTGTCCTCTTCAATACCCATTAAGTCAGCGAATCGTTCTATTTCGGAGAGCCAATCTAGAATCTCTTCAACTTGGAGATTCCCATTGAAGTTAGGAATGTCCACTCACATTCAATAATCTTCGAAGTCCCTTTGTTGACGTGTCGGTCGTGGCGCATACTCTTTCTCCTCTTCAGACTCACCTTCACTATCCGGATGATAGTAATCAGGACGCCTTGCGGCGTTTCAATTGATGGGCTGGCCTCCGGCAACTCCTTCGGCGCGTCTCCCCTCAACTTGCCTATGGTTGGTATTAACGCTCAAAGCAGCTAGCATGTCGCGAATCTCTGTCAACGTTTGAGAATGCTCCTGCGAAATACGTTGCTGTTCTGTCATAGTCGCGCATAGGTCTTCCACCCTTTGATCAACGTCAAGAGGGCGTCTACCTTCATCCCCATGATTTGCCATCGAGCTTGGCAAACCTGGCTTTGATACCAATTGATGCGGCAGAAGTTATAAACAAGAGAATCGTCTATGCGAATCCTTGAACTCCTTGAAGAACACAAGGAAAAAAGAGAAAACGATCTCAAGCAATCTTATAAAATATAATCAAAGTTGTGTCACCCTTAGGTCTACAACCCTATTTATAACAAACTAGTTTTTTTGAAATAAGAAACATAAACATAAGGAAACTCTAATAATAAAGAAACTAATTAGAAACAACTTAGGAAACTAACTAGATAAGAAGGAACTTCCAAAACAGTCAAAATCGGATAGAATCTCGAAACTGGATCGATCCAAGTTTAGTTTGGATCGATCAAAACAGAAAATACTCGGAATCACCGCTGAAGCTGGATCGATCCTACATAGACCTGGATTGATCTAATTTAATAAAATCCTCAAGGCAGAATGCATGTCATCGATGGATCGATCTAACATTGTTGGATCGATCCAATCTAAGCCTGGATCGATCCAAGTGCAGAAACTTTTGTTCTCTCATTCTTTGCTTGCTTCTTGCCAATTTGTTCCATAGATCGATCTGCCATTTGATCTACATCAGTACAATAGAAATTTCTTGAGAACAGCGACCATGGGATCAGTGTTACAACACTTTCAGCTCTCTTTCTCTCATATTAGTATATTACAACCAAATCAATCCACCATATATAAACAAAAGAACCCATTCTTGCTAATTGTTAATATATGAGATTAAAGAACCAAGATTTTGTTCAGGTACCCATAAATGACAGGCTAGATTCCATTTTGGATTTGTAGGTAGTCCAACGGTTACAATGAATATACTAGCAGGACTTTTTAATCCGATCAATATTCATCAACAAAAATCCCTCAAAATATGTAAATGACTTTCCACTCTACAATGAAAAGTTTACTATTTGATAAATTTTATCTTGAATTGCGAACCAACAGAGAAAATTTATTTTTGGAATAAACTTCATGTGGCCTACTATAAAAGCACCCACAGTGGAGACGTTAGGGTCTTTGTTAGTGTCAGATAGCAAAAACATTCATTGAATTCATGCTTTAATGGAGCTGTAATCCCTCACCAAATGTGGCTAGCCATGGTGACAATTTCTTGTCAGTTTTGGTCTGTGTTTACAATTAAAAATCTGCTTAAAAAGCGTACATTTTGCTTTATTCTAGCTAGCATGTTAACCTCTCCACTCGAACGTCCTTAACATATGTTAGCCAGTGAGACGCTAATGGACCTGCGTCGCCCAATAGACACACATAAAGAGAGATGATGAAAAATATTAAAAAGCAAGTGGGCTACTGGGCTATGATCAGAGTTCAAGCCTTTAATATGAAGAGACCCAGCCCATTTCTCTCTCTTGGGGAGAGTCTTCAGCTTCAACTCCTCGACCAGAGTCGGAGGTCGAAGAAGAAACCGTTTTCAGCTTTCCTGATCAATTGCAGAAGGGCTTAGGGTTTTGGGTTTAGTTCTCACCTTTCTATTATACAATGCCCAGCAATAAGAGGAAGAGGAGAGCGGAGCGACCCACCATACACCCACGAAACAAATACTCCGACAACCCACCCGATTTTGCTCTCTTGGCCTCCCTCTACCCATCCTTTGCACCCTTCGTCTTCTACTCTCGCGACGGTCGCCCCAGAATCGATTGGACCGATTTCAATGCCACCCGAGAACTCACCCGGGTCTTGCTCCTTCACGATCATACCCTCAATTGGTACTTCCACATCTTATTATAATAATCAATTTGGGGTTTTGCTTTCTTTCTCATCTTTAGGTTTTGAAATGATATTACAAACTTCTCTTTGGTAGCTGAGAAAACAAAGGAAAATAAATTGATTGAAAATCCTGTGTCCTGTCCTATGTTTTTAGTTTCTTTTAAAATAAAAAAGAAACTCATTTTTAAACTTAGTCTGATAGTTGTATTGGGCTAAATCAAGTGTAATTTGATTGGGTCCTTAATTTTAAGTTCTTTTATTTTTCTACATTTCCACCTCAGCAACCAAACGGATCCGGGATTTGGTTGGCGTCAATTCGGTATCCTATTTATTCAGCTTTCGGAGTTTTGGGCCTTTACCTTTCAGCTCATTTTTGGGTTCTGAATTATATTATGGGTTTTGAGACAATTCATCGTTTCCTTGCTCTTTGCTCTTTGCTCTTTTCCTTATCCATTTTTTCTTGAACCGTTAGTTTGGTTGCTGAGAAAATGAAGGAAAAGACTAGAAAATAATATATTGAGTTCTAGTTTTCTGCTGCTTTTATTTTTAAAAGATGAAAAACTGAATTTAAATACACCAAATAGTTGTATTAGAAATTAATTGAGTTCTAAGCTTTTAACATTTCTAATATTGATTTCTCTTGCTTACCTACACTTTCTCAGCTGCCAAAGGGAGCCAAAATTCATTCTGTATCTATCTTTTATATGCTTGTGGGAGTTTTGGGTTTGTTATTGGGTGGGTTGTTCAAGTTTGTTGTTAATTTTACTGAATTCAATATTGTAGGTGGATTCCTGATGGGCAGCTCTGCCCTACAGTACCCAACAGATCCAATTACATCCATTGGATCGAAGACCTTCTATCCTCAGACATCATTCCAAAGACTAACAGTAATGGAGATAATGTGAGGGGATTTGATATTGGTACTGGAGCTAATTGCATTTACCCACTTCTCGGTGCATCTCTTCTGAATTGGAGCTTTGTTGGGTCAGGTGGCATCTTAGTTTTGTAGTTTAAATTATGCTGGTATTTAAACCTGCTTGTAGATCACTCAGATTTTAATAGGATATTTATGTGCTAAACTTGGTTGCAGATGTGACTGATGTAGCGCTAGAGTGGGCCGAGAGAAATGTTAAAAACAATCCACATATTTCAGAATTAATTGAAATTAGAAAGGTTGATAGTGAAGGAGACCTTACTAGAGAAGGAACACATAATGGCGAGTTGGTCTATGGTGAAAGTGACATGGATAGAAGTGGAATTAGGGATGCAGAGTCTGATTCTTTACCTCCGTTTTCAACTGATGTGCATTTGGGTGAGAATAGGTGTTATGAAGGGCCACCTATACTTCTTGGTGTTGTTAAGGATGATGAGAAGTTTGATTTTTGTATGTGTAATCCTCCATTTTTTGATAGCATGGAGGAAGCAGGATTGAATCCAAAAACTTCTTGTGGTGGGACACCGAAGGAGATGGTTTGTCCTGGTGGAGAAAAGGCTTTTATTACTCGTATTATTGAAGATAGTGTGATACTGAAGCAGTCTTTTCGGTAGTATCATTTCCTAGAAATCCTGTTTCTTTTAATTTCTCGCATCTCAAGGATGTCTTCTATGAATATTAGTCTTAATGCATTATCTCTTGTTTGTAGGTGGTATACTTCAATGGTTGGGAGGAAAACAAACCTGAAGTTCCTGATATCAAAGCTTCGGGAGGTTGGAGTCACCATAGTAAGGACGACTGAATTTGTCCAAGGCCAAACATGCCGATGGGGGCTTGCTTGGTCTTTTGTGCCCCCTGTCAGGAAGATAATATCACCTCACATGACTGAGAAGAATGTTCTGTCTTTCATGCTTGAGGTCTGGATATCCTTTTCTTAGCTTGCATTAATTTTGAATTAGTTAACATTTTTCTCCTTCTAATATTTAAATAAATTTTCCAATGTAAAGAACATCTAAGTGGATTTTATCTAAGTGACGTTCATTGACTTCGCCATATTAATAACAGTCCAGTACATAGAAGTTATGATTATAGATGTTTCAAATTTACTATTTTCTAGAACGAATTTTCAAGGAAGATGATGAATGAGCTCAAATAAGGTTTGTGTGTGTGTGTGTGTATGTGAGAGAGAGAGATGCTGAGTTAGTGATATTTATGTTACAAATTTATCTAGGGTTCAACATTAGCTTTACCTACATTATATGTTCTTTAATTCTTCATGTTTTATTTTCTTTATAGCATTCTCAAAATTTCAAAATGCCCCTTTAGTGGCAGCCACTTTTAAATGAGGGCACATGCACACACATTCACAGGAACTGGGTTATTCTTTGGATGCAAGCCATATCCCAGCAGAGTTGGATTCTATCTCCTAGACACACACTCATGATTATGTGGGAGAAACAAGATAAATCTAGACAAGCTTCAATTGGGTAGTCATATAATGTGTAATTTTTGTTTTAATCTAATGTGACATCTCATATTGCAAGTTTTTACTTCTTTAGGGTCTTCAGCGCCAATTCAGCGCCATACATGTGTTGCAATCAGTGGAGTCCTTTTTCCATGCTAGCGGCATGTCTTGTAAATCTAATGTTTCCTCATTTACAGTTGATGTAAGATTTATCCCTGTTAATATATTACCTTGTTTTATTTTTTAATTTTCTAGTCTTGCTGTGTGCTTATGGGGAGCATAATCTCATCTTACTAGGTCACTGCATCATATGATCACTGTGATGCAATCCTAAAGAACAAGGTACAAATTTTTGATGAAGCCTCCAGTTGTAAATATATGCAAGAGACGTCCAATGGTTCAAGTTCTTTGCACCCGCCTTTAAATGATCTGTGTTTTCGTGTTTCGGTATGCTTACCTACTTGCTTGGCTTGAATATAGTGTCTTTCTCTGTCATAACATACATATGATTGTTTTATTTATTTTTCTTATAGGTCTTTCAGCAAATCCCTGGCACGCTTCTGGTGAGAGGAACATTACTGCATAGAGATGATCCAGTCTCAGGTTCCCACTAACCCTTTTTTCCTATTCCTACTCAAACTTTATAATTGTTGTGTTAATGAAAGCTTTTATAATAGGTTTGTTGGACTTTTTCTACTCTGAATCATAACACTAGAATAAAGCCTTATTCTAATTATTGGGGTTTGGTTATATACTTATATGAAACCTTTGCACCACTTTGCTGTTTATGGGGCCATGGGTTTTGTTAAATTATGGGCTAGCATATCTTTTCTCAAATCTTAAACCCACATTCATTTTGTCCTTGTAGTGCCTTCAACTTCAAATATGTCGGTCCTTTACGAGTGCATTTTTGGTTGCACAAGGCCAAACCTTCTTAGCAGGCTCTTCTTTTTCTGTCCTTACTTACCACTCCTTCATATTTTCTACATCTGCATTCATTTGTAATTTTGTTCTTTATTTTTTTTTGCCACTCACTCATCTCAGCATCCTCATTTCAGTTATGCTCATTTTATCAACATGTTGCATCTTAAGTACAAGGCATTTTATTCCACAAATGATGTCTGCCTTATGGTTATCTTATATAATATATCCATCACTCTCTAATTGCTGATAAACTGAGGAAAATAAAATAAAATAAAATATTGAATTTTATGTTAGATGCTGTTTTGGTTCCCAAAAACTGAAGAACTTCCCTTGGTAAGCTAAGTATTAGGTTTGGTCGAGTTCAGGTTTTTGTTCTTCCCAGTTCCAAAGAGTGAAAAATCTAAATCAGAAATTTTATCTTCTTTTCCTACATTGTCTTGGCAACTGGGAATTTTTTTAATTGGCATGTGTCCAACTGTAAATCACAGAATAGCATTTTAGTAGAATTTTTATCCCGAAAAATATATAAAATATTGTCAACTATCTCATCAATCTCAACTTTTATATGAATGTGATTGGCAACATTCTCATTGATCTCAAATTTTATATGAATGTGATTGGTCCAAGACAATCAAATTGGTGAATTCTGGGCATTCCTTTGCTGTCAATCGGTATGGAATATGGATAGTCTTAATCTTATTTATCAAATACCTCTTTATCCTAAAGCATCCCCCTGTATAGACATGAAATTAACAACAATCCCATCATCTAAATTGTAAGATTCCTCTCACTCTAATCTCATTAATCGCATATTAGAAACATTGAAAATGTGTGATGTTAGAAAGATAATGTTTTAACCCAGTGGGTTGGTCAAGCTGGTTGAGCAGCTTGGCCTCAATCTCTCCACCCCGGGTTCGAGTGGGTATGCTCCCCACATCGTGTCTGGGCAATGGATATTTGATAAAAAATCCATGGGCCAGCGCTTTACCCCCTCGTGGGCTTACCCGGCGTGAACAGTGATTAGTCTCTGGTTGTCAGCTTTGAGGAAACACTGGGTCTTGAGAAAAAAAAAAAAAAAAAAAGATAATGTTATAATTGTTCTAGTAGTAAATGTAGCGAATGCCCCCATTAATATTGCCCAAAACATTATAAATACCTTGCTTCTGAGTGTCACATTTTATGTCATTTACCTGGTATTGCTTTTGCTAGACTTCTTCCATTGGCCATCTTATTAAGTTGCAGGCGATTTTTTAAAAAAAAAACATTTGCAGGAGCATTCTCATTCATATTCCCACGGCTAGAGGAAGTTCTGAAAAGCAAATTTTGTAGATAGAAGTACATTGTAGACCATTCTGATTCCAATCCAGTGATGCAACGGTAATTAGATTTGTTGAACTTGCATTTACAAACATGGGCACAGTATCTGAACGGACGGACTACCACCATGAAAATATTAGATCTCAGCTGCAGTGGCTACCGGGTAGCAGAAATTGTATATTGTACATTACTTTCCATTGCCTTTATGATCATTTAATACTAATCCAAGCTTTAAGATAAAGAGATACAAAAGTCTTAATGATTAACTATCATGCATTATGCATTGCATTTGTCAAGGAGATAAGATCTCACTATCAAAAATGTTTTGCATTACATCTACTGTATTTTTCGCTTAAACCTAGGAAATTTTACCTATGTTTAAAGGATAGATGGATTGTATCGAAAGGTCCTGATCTTATGAACCTTCCTATGTTGGAAAGGAAATTATGGGTTATTATTACAGAAAGAAATAATTTTTGTCAGCAGGTTGGATTATTTCAATGAGTCTGTTTTCCCACACTTTCAGGTTCCTAATATATTCTAGGAATAGGTGAGTGCTAATGCAGCATGTCACGGCGCATTAAGAGGACATGCTTGTCTTATATTGGGTCCTGAATCTTTAATCTTCTAGCTGAATAGCTTTATCTTTAATCTTCTAGCTGAACAACCCTTTGAAGTCTGTGTAACACATTTAATTTAAATTAATGAAGGTGGATGACAAGGAAAGTGCACCTAAAGTAGCGCACTACTTTATTTACCACATCACTAGCAAAACTTTTTCTCCAAGCAATGATGATCAGAGGTAGCCAAAGCTGTTGCAGTGCAGACAATATTGGGGTTTTAGAACTGCAGCTAGTTTTAACTCAGGAATTATTCTCAAATACTGAATGCATTGCAGATACAAACTCTGTCTTTTAAAGACACATTACATTAGTTTGGCAAATATGAAAATTTGGCTGATTGATGATCCATTTTTATTTCATCCCTGTTTGGTAACTTCATTTTTCTTTTCTGTAATAGAAACAAGGCATAAGCATAGGTTTTGTTTTTCAACCGATTCATTTAAAATCTAGATAGTAGTAAGAAAGTGGACTTAAGTTGATTCAATTATCAGAATCCTCAAACAGACCACCACCTTGCACCCATGAACTACCCAGCATATACTAAATAATTTCCTAGATACTGATACCAAAAATGAAAAATGGAAATCAAAAATAGAAAGAACAAAATCTTTGATTTCAATACATAATTTATTCAATCAATCCAAAACAAACCCTCTCTCTTTTCACTCACACCAATATCTGATAAATATACACAAAACAGAGTCATTTACATACAAACAAACAAATTACAGCTGACCCCATTAATAATAACTTCCCAGAAAGTAACAACAAAGGAGATCATCATCACAAACCAAAATGGCCCATGAAACAAGGAAGAAGAGTCATAAACATTCTAGTCTCAGGCCTTCCCTTCAATCCTTGCATGTGTTAACCCAACACAAGCATCAACAAAATCCTCTTCAATAAAATCCGTGGAAAAGATCTGCAGGCGATCAGCGCAGCCCCTAGAGAAGCACTGAGCTATGAAAAGCCTTGCATAGCCATGAATACGCCCTGTCACAGGTTTAACACACAACACAGGGTTATCTGCCTGTGGTGTTACTGTATTCTCCACCCTATAAAAAAACTTCCTTGCTGTAACTGGCGGCTGCTCACTCAGATGCTTCAAATTGCTTTCGAATTTTTTAGATGGCAAATCTGTATCAATCCAATTATCTTTCAAAAACCCTCCACTCCAAAATGGCCCTCCTGATTTAGGCTGAGGTGATTTTCTCGGCTTCCAAACACAAATAATTCTCTTCGGTAACAATTCTGCAATTGTTTTCCCGAACACATGATCATCCTGGTGAATCAGAAACTCCCCAAGTTGATCCTCCAAGTACTTGTCAAACTCGGGCGGGTCTTCGTGTCCGAACTCAGTCCTGATTTCGAGAATTATAATCTCTGACTCTGTTTCAGATAAGAACTTTTTGATATCTTTGATGACAACGTCAACGCTGTATGTCAAAAGGATTCCATGGCAGACTCGGCGATCCTCCTGAACTCGGATATCAACGACTCGGGCGCCTCTTACGAGTTGATGGTAGATTGACAGATTTTGGCATTGAGCAAATGGGCGAGTGATGCAGGGAATTCCAATTTTGTTGGTAGCAGAATCATGGGTTCCTGGCCACACAATCTTATTAATGTGGGTCTTCTCTGGATTAAGACCGGCCATCCAATTCTTCCGATCAGGGGGCCGGTAATCGGAACCGGGGAACCCCTCGTCCCCGCAGTTTTGTTGAAGATCACAGAGACTTTTCTTCTCGGTTGAGATTGCCTTCCGTCGTTCCACCTGTTTAGATACATGGGCACCCATTATTGATTAGAATGAGAGGAGATGAAGAAGAATTCTGAATTCTGAATTCTCCTTGCTTTATCTCTTCTTGTTCTTGTTCTTGTTCTGGGTGTTTTTGGAGTGAGCTGTACAGAGAAAGGGATTTGGTTTATGGGTTGTAATGTTTGTTATTGTAACCTCTGACAGTTTAATTATAGAGTTAAAGACTAATTGGCTTATGAGTAATGCTTATTTTAGGCTAGTCATGACAGCATGATAAAATTTCTTTATTATATTTTATCTTCCTGTGATATCATTTTATTGAAAATTTTTTATTTAAAACTTAGTCCGTTTAGGAATGAGAGAGAGATTATTAAATTTTTTCTTATTTTGTGTAGATTTTTCTCAATTGTTTTCATTACTTTAATTCAAGATTGGACTTGTGGTTTTGTCCTTGTTTTGGTGGGCCGTCTTGGTTGCATTATTGGTGGAGAGTCATAATCGATATATCTCTTTGGTTGGTCCACCTGTATGGCTGTCCAAACCAATATGAGTTTGTTAGTATTGCTGTCTTTTTTCCCCCTACCCCCTGTTTTTGTACAAGGGTTATGTTAAGTTCACCGGACCAGAATTGGTTCTAGATACTTCTGTGGAACCAAGGAGCGGCCACATGGCTGCATACAACCAGTTACTTGGAGCTCTCTCTCTACCTCAGGGTCATGGTCAAAGCCCCTAATCATGTCCATAATTGAAGAAATTCCCACAGTCGTAGTCCTTAAAAACAATGAATACGTTCAACGGATGATGATGTCTGTCTTAGTTGTAGTTTATAATTATGGGTTGTGATTTATTCGATTAAACGGGTTCCTCAAATAGATGGGTCTGCAGTAACATTGATTTGGCAGTGACCACCATTGTAAGATTTTTCCCTTATTAGTGAAAACTTGTACAATCATTCTTGAGTTGCCAGAAGATCAAGCAATCATACATTTGTAACAAAAATGTTTAAAACATGCTTTAGAATACAGGAACGTAATAAACGATCAGCCTTAATAATGGATGAGTGAGAAACCTAAAGAAGATAAGAACCAGCATAATAATGACCACTCAAAGAAGTGGAAATCCAGATAATCACTATAGGTTGCAGTCTCTATCAGAACAGTGACAATGTGAACAGAATAAAAGAAATCGAGAGAGAAAATGGAGTTTTCTTAGAGCTTGACCCAATTTATCTGTTTGACTTCATGGCAGCTTCCCCCTACCTTCTCCATGAAAGAAACAAAGAAAGATGCAGCCTCTATTGAGGACTTTAATCGAGTATAAAGTTGAGAGAGAGAGAGAGAGAGCATATACAGTACCTTTACATTGAGGAATCAAAGAAGCATATATACTGTTAAAAGTTGTCAAACAAGCGCAAAGCATGTCTATGAGATCTCCAAACTTCAACGAGGAGAATAAAAATTACACATGGAAACGGCCAGTCCTAGCCCAATCCTCAGGGGAATGGATTGATCATAGCCCAAACAGAACCTTTGCTAGAATTGTGTTACTCAACCCAAGCTCTAAGGTTAGATCAAGTTTGATGGGTTGGTTTCATTGTTCAAGTTAGGATTGAATATAAACTTTTTGGCAGTGTCCATTGATAAAAAAAACCAAAAAAGAAGAAGAAACCTTAGAGCATGTTTTACAAAATATGAAATTAATTTAAGGGTCTTAATGAATATATTTGATACTATACAACATAAGAAACATGTGTCATAAGATCTGTATGAATATCTATATATTTATCCCGTACAGTCATTATACATTCGAATCTAATGATTAGATTGGGATGGTAGAGGCCTCACCCGAGGTCAAACCCATGTCTGAAACCTTCAGCCCAAGCTGCCAATTGGTTGGGTTGGATCAGGTTCCAGGTTTAGCCTGTCCAAGTTGCAACCCTAATATGTTCTTTTGTCTCAACAGAGTCTAAAGAGAGAATAGAAAATACTTGCATCGATCTTATAAGCACAATCCAGTAAGAAGGCAGTATAGGATTATATCTACCAATGACGGCATGTTTTTAACATAATTATCAAACACCCAAAATTTGATGAAAAACTAAACCAGAGAAAGCTCTTTAACAATTTTTTTTAAATAAAAACAGTAAAACAAAACAATGACTAAAAAAGGAAGCAAAATATCTTCCATGGGGACAACTACCTAAACTTATGGAATAGATCTCACAAAACATATCATCGTGAAGATTCAACTCTTCAGAATCTACACATGATGATCTTCAATGCCAAAGGCCTGCCCACTTGAGAAGACTAAAGAAAAATGTTACAAGTTATAAAAATTGAATCCGTATATAATTCCTTTGGACCTCACTCGGCAAGGAGAAAAAAATGTTGAACTTTTATCTTTCAGCATTAAGTAATGAGGCATCTTCTTCCATCTGGCCAGCTAACTGTTCTAAGATTAAGTATATTTCTTCTTTTGAAGGATGCAACCTATCTGAAACAGTGAAAGCATGCACCTTATTCTCAATTTCGACCCAACTAATCGCTCGCTCTTTCCTTACATCTCTTTCATTCATAAGCTGTCTCACCTTCTCGACTGATTCCCACTTCCCAAGCACGGCATATATACTTGAAAGAAATACATAAGAGGCAGAAGATTGAGGCTCCACCTCAATCAAGTGTTCAGCTGCTTTTCTTCCCAACTCTATATTCCCATGAATCCTACAAACACCAAGTAAGGCATTCCAAACACGATCATCAGGCCTACAAGGCATCTTCTCAAGCTGGTTTATCACCTCATCGAACCGTCCAGCTCGACCCAAAAGATCAATTAAGCATGCATAATGTTCTTGATTAGGAATAATGCCATGATCACAAGTCATGGACTCAAAAAACCTAAGCCCTTCCTGAACAAGCCCCGAATGGCTACATGCATTGAGAATGACAACAAATGAGATCCTATCAGGCTTCATTCCTGATCTGACCATGTCATCAAACAGACGTAATGCGTCCTCACCACAACCATGCTGTCCTAAGGCAGATACCATCGTGTTCCATAACACGATGTCTTGCTTATTACCCATAAGATAAAAAACCTGCCGACCAACCTCTAAACTCCCACATTTCGAGTACATGTCAATGAGAGAGCTCACAACTATTGTATTAGGCCTGAAATTAGTTCTAATCAAACAGGCATGAATTTGTTTACCATGCTTAAGTGATGCTATACTGGCACAAGCGCAAAGGCAACTACTGAAAGTGAATTGGTCTGGTCTAACCCGGAACGCCATCATTTGGGCGAATAATTCAAGCGCCATTTGCCCCTGACCATTTCGAGTATACCCAGCAATCAAAGCAGTCCATGAGACCGGATTCTTCTCGGGCATCTCATTGAACAATTCACTAGCTGATTTCGTATCACCCCATTTGGCATAACCCGAAACCATAGTAGTCCAAGCAAGGACATCTCTTGCGGGCATGTCATCAAACAATTTCCTCGCATCACCCATCTCCCCACACTTTGAATAAGCATCAACAACAGAGCTTGAAAGAACTACATTTGACAAAAACCCAGCAACCAAAACCTGACAATGAACCTGCCTAGTAAGCTCCACTTTCTTCAACTTCACACAAACAGTCAATACACCAGCAAAACTAAACTCATTATACCCAATACCCGATCTCCGCAACTCCCCATAAAACCTTAAAGCCTCATCACAAACACCACTCTGCGCATATGCAATTACCATCGTATTCCACGACACGACATCCTTCTCGGGCATTTTATCAAACAAGCTCCTCGCAGGCTTTATCATCCCAAGCTTTGCATACCCAGAAAGCATATTATTCCAAGAATACAAATTCCTCACAGACATTTTATCAAACAACTTACGTGCTTCAACATCTTTCCCGCATTTCAAGTACATGTTTAACAAATGATTCGATACATACGTAGTGGGGTGTTTCCTCCCAGTTAACTTCAAATAGAGGTGAACCCATTTACCTTCTCTGAGAGAGTTAGTGTTCGCGCACTGTTGCAAAAGAAAAGCGATAGTGCGAGAGTCTAAGCGCAGGCCACGGGGAGTCAAGAGGTGAAGAGACTCGACGGCTTGTGTGAGGTTTCCCTGGGAGCAAAGGTTGATGAGAGCTTTGACGATACAGGGTCGTTGTTGCTTCTTGGGTTTGGGTCTGAATGGTGTGAGAATGTGGTTTGGAGGAGAGAGAGAGGGCATTGCAGAAAGGAACCATGTGAGGTTTCTGTCTTCATCTACGTGGGTTCGATGGTGGTTTAAAATGTTGGGGTGTCAGCTCCGGCGAGCATCGCTGGCTGTGATCGATCACTTGCAGCGTGATTCTGCTACTGGTTTGATGATCAAAAATCAAAATGTTGCTAGCGCCCTCCTCTGCAAAATGTTGTCTGCTATCCAATCATATTTTGCCATGTCGATGATGAATCCCATCGGTGGAACACTGAATCAGGGTTCTTCATTTTGGCCTTGCATACTTTTGTCAAAACATTTGTACAAGGTTTCATAGTCACCAAGGTTTCATAGCTCACGTGAGGCTAGGTTTAAAATTATTGAGAATT
>JAESVK010001036.1:1044182-1083572 GCA_017140935.1 Hamamelis virginiana
CATCTTTTTACACTTTAACTTTCACACTTTAATTTACTTACATGTACGCTACAATACACACTTTAAAGTAACACCACAAGTGATGGCATGACATAACATAAATAAAATGGTTTAATGATTTCAATTACAATTATAATCGATAATACATTTTGAATTTAATTTAATTTCTTTTTAAATTTACTAAATTAATATT
The DNA here is from genome assembly GCA_017140935.1 of Hamamelis virginiana. Taxonomy (NCBI): domain Eukaryota; kingdom Viridiplantae; phylum Streptophyta; class Magnoliopsida; order Saxifragales; family Hamamelidaceae; genus Hamamelis; species Hamamelis virginiana. Next base: position 1,044,376 of record JAESVK010001036.1, read on the forward strand.
TAATATTCATTTAACTAGTTTTCAAATTAAAATATTTAATTTTTATATTTTAATTTATTGGCTTGCTAATAACTTTAATATTCAAATAAATAAAAAATAATTTATTTTAAAAAATACAATTTAATAGATTGTTTAAATTAGATTTTAAATAACTTTCAAGTTTCAACTCATTTAATTTTGATTTAACTATATTTTTAATTTAATTAAACAAGTTTTATTTACTAAAGTCTAACTAATAGTATTTAAATTAAAACAATTAAAAAATTATTTAAATTTTTTTGACACAACAATTATTATTTCTAATTTAAATTTTGTTTGATCAATTTCCGCTCACCTCTAACGGCTATATTTCAATCTTATATAAACATGCCATTTTTTTCTTCTTACAACTCATCACTTTCAATGTCTACTATAATTTTAACATTAATTTGTAACAATTCTAATGGCTTCTTCATTGCAATTTTCTCCTTTAAATGATTTGGATTCTTTAAATTCTTCATCTGATGAGAGCTCATCTGATGGTGATCGAAACACAATTTCTCAACGTTATCGAAAACGAATGCAAAATGTTACGAATTTACTAGCTTCACCACAAATGCTAACACTATTGTTGCAGCCATCTAATAGGAGACGTCATATTACACGCGATCAAGAGGTAAGTCATATTAATAAATATGGAGAGATTACTTCGCCGCCGATGTACTTACCCACCCACCTCAATACTTTTGTCGACGATACTGAATGTGTAGAGAGTTATTGGATTGTGGGAGGTTGGAAATGGCTACTTTGGGATGGTTGATGACATGGAAATTGAGATTGTCCGTAAAAAAATTTGTTCACTGAATGAGTTATAGGGGTTATGTGAGTTGAACGTGTATTGTTGGGGTTGTGATTGAAAATCATACTGTAATTGTTGAGAAAATGCTTGGGAATGGAATTGTGCATGAGGTTGAGAGTTGTTTGGTTGAAAAAATTGATTGTTAAAAAATGAATTGTTAGGATCCATGGTTGGAAATTATAGAAATATGGAATTGTGAAATTTTATACAAAAATATAGAGCGATGAAGAAATAATTTATATATAAAAAAAAATTCTATAAAAATGGAGAGATGAATTTTTATATAAAATTGGAGAGTGATGAAAATTAAGATCAAATTCTTGATTAAAAAAAAAATGGAATAGCAACAGGACGTAAATTGCAGTGTGAATGGAGCGGCATTTGGTGTATATATATACTGTTTTGGGTTTAAATGGTCTAATTCCAACGGGTAACATATGAATATAAAATAAAAAACTATTCCACCTCACCCTCTAAACTACTCGCTACAGTTAACAGGAATAGTAAAGTCTGACAATTTAAAATGGCTATAAAATGAGCCCATTGACACAGTCAAGGGTCTCTAATTTTTGAAGTCTAACACTAATATACCGTTAAAAGTGTGCATTGCGGATGCCCTGATGCAACATATTTGTACTAATATATATACACACACACAATATTAGACTTGACCAAACTATTATATTGTTTTTTCCATTTCAAAACTGTTATTAGCTTCAGAAATGTTTGGAGAGCACCCTATCACCGCCGTTGGAATGGGATGAAGGTAAGGGTAAGTAGCAGCTGAGACAACACTTGAGACTAAAACACCGCTAAAAGTGTCCATTGGAGATGCTTAATGAGACTATATAACCACACATGACAAATACTCCTCAGGTGAGGAGTGTTACATATTTTCCCATAAGGGAGGCAAAAAAAGAGATAAGAAAGTATAGCATAGCATCATCATATCCAATTAAAAATTGCTTAATTTTTTAACATCTTATTTACCAATTCAAACACAAGGTTGTAGAATCATTATGAGTGTGGACCCTATTCTTGCATTTAAAGCAATAAGGAAGGTAGTAAAAGAGACACGTAGATTAGAGCTATCTTATATAATTTTATGCATAAATTCAATATATATCTTTAAAGAAATCAGTAGATGGAGGAAATTGGAAGCAAAAGTTCTCGATCATGATCGATCACCTTTTAGTTAAAGTTGTTTATATATTAACTCTCATTTAATTGTATTAGCTAACTCCTTTACTTAAAATTTGGTTAGAGTTTATGCTCAAATCTTATAATTTTATTTACAAAATTTGATTGTTTAATGGTTTTGAACATGATGATATATATGACATGTGCATTAATTTTGACGACGCAACAATATGTCCTTAAAGTGGAAAATTTGTGATCGTATATCGAGAAAGCCCTCATCTATATCTATTATATAAAAAGCAGTATGCTGGTATGACAGTTCTAGAATTCTTTTCCTCCTTTATTTTCTTTATTTCCTTAATTCACTCGCCTTTTTCATCTCTATTGATTTTTGCCTACTTCAAAATGATATGATATTATATCATTGGTTCAACTAGTTAATTGAAGTTTAGATTTTCAAGATTCTTTATTAATGTAGGTCTCATTTAAGTTTTCTTTCTCTATCCATAATTAATTCTTTCTTTTTTCTTTTTTTTTATTGTGGGTCTTATCTAATTCTCCCCTCTCTTCTTAATTATTTTTATTTTTTATCGAAAAAAATTGATTCCAGTTTACTTTTTAGTTTTTTGTATTTTTTTTAAAAAATTTATTTTTTTAATAATAGATCCAAATTATTTTTCTTCAATTTCTTTAAATTTTTAATCATTCTTATGTATTATAAGTTATATACTGTAATCCTCTAAATTTAATTACGATCAAACAGTCAAGAACACATTATCAAAATATATTTTGTACAATTATAATTAATTAGATAAAATATTATTGATAAGTCCTCAGCAATGCACGGGTTTGAGCTCGTAATATAATAGCCAGAAAAAAATTTAGAGTAATGCTATACATCGCTATAATCAATCACTACAACTATCGCTACAAGAGATAAATAAGGGTCGTTTTGGAAAATTATGAAATGGTAGTTTTGAAAATTCACATATTTGTCTCTTGTAGCAATAGTTGTAGTGATATCTTGTAGTGATACATAGCATTTTTCAAGAATTTATTCTGTTGTACTCTTGGCATCCACGTGTACTAATCTTAGAAGATTAGTGCCGCGTGAATGTCATGGCTATGGTACCATACTACCATGTGGTCCGACAAATCATTACTTTTATTTTTTGTTTCAAGCAAAAGATGGAAATTATTTTTACTTTTTAACAACCACTGTGAAACTTTCTCAAAATCCTAAAATTGATCCCCTATCAATTATCTCAAACTCAATACAATCAAAAGAAGTTCCTTTATTTAATAAGTGGGTGGGAGTTTAACATTCTTAAATGCCATCTAATTTATAATGGAGCTATTCAATTTCTGATTAACAATTGCATCCAAAAAAAAAAAACAAAGGACTGATTCAAATATTTAGATGGTAATGTAATCAAAAGAAGTAGATTTTTGGTAGTTGGGATATTCTATTTGGATTTTTCTGTACTTGGATATTAAGATCATGACACATCATCTTAATATTCTATGATGTATCATGATCTTAATATCCAAGTACAGAAAAACTAAATAGAAGATTTAGGTTCTATTTTTCTGTACGTTGTTACTAAACACATTGTTAGTAGGCCATTAGTTTACTTAGTAGAAAAGAAATTTAGTTAGTAGGCAGTTATGTCACACGGCAAGCTAGTATGGATAAAGACTAGAATAAGTAATGGGACATGTGACACCTTTGTAAACACTGTGAGAAGTTAAGAAAGTAGTGAACCATTACTAGAAAAGTACGAAGTGCTCAAGACCTAACCATGGCCTATATAAATAGAATAAAAAAGAGAAGAGGACGCACAACGTTAACCTTAAAACAACACAGTGCTCAAGACCTTTCAGTATATTTTCAGATCTTTCTCTTCATAAGCAACCATCTTTTTAAGTTTAGTTCAAGCATCCTTTCAATTTGAAGCCATAGTTGTTCAAAGTTCAAGTATTTCTACTTCAAGTAAGTGTTGTATTTCAATTTCCAAGTATCTTTCCAATTTCAAGCATGTCGATTTTGTTTCTAGCATTGTAAGCCCAAGCGCAGTAAGTACCTTCCTTGTTAATGCAATTTCAATTTTATTCTAAGCAAGTTGATTGATTTATATTCCATATAATTAAAATCTAGTTTTAGTTTTTCTAATAAATTAATTCTATACAAAAATTCAATAGAGTAATTTCTAACTCTCGCGAATCGCCTGATCGAAGTAGAATAGTGATCGATTAGGTATTAGAATCTACATTCTAGTTGCACGGCCTAGAAGGTACTGAAAATCGTATTTAAAACGGCCTCTTGAATTTTTACTAGTCCTGACACGTCGTCACATAATCCTTACCACACAAGGTCCTGAGGCCATTTTTATTTGGAAACAAAATCAAGCTTCATCAACTCATGCTTGTACTCACTCAACCAACTTTCCTATTTTTTTAGATACCACCAACTTTCCTTACTCACCAAATTAAATTAAAGAACATACCTACCATCTAATCTGAAAAGCAAGTGTATAGAAAATAATATAGACCTATAAGTATTTTTATAACAACTATAGAAAATTCAAAAGGTGGGCAGTCTAGACATCTCCGAAACCAAATGGGTCCAAGCCACGTGCATGTTATGCAGAAGGTCTATTTGCATCTTCCTCCACAACTATTTTGTGTAACCTATATCAAACGCAAACTACTAGCATTTCCAAAACACCAAAGCCTCCACAAATCATATATAGTTGAGCTTCCCTACTTTTCGCTGAACCAACCACAAAATTATCCCCATCAGTCATCCCAAGTCACAACTCCAATCAGGCAATCTCTCCCGGTCTCACTTGTTGAATTTACCCAAGAAGTTAACCATCTACATTAATCACCTTCTACACTTCACCCTATTAAGTTTTATGGTTTGAATAACAAAATGCTCCTTATTTTAAAGCTTATTTCTCCGGTACACATGAAAAATCACACCTGATGCAAAATGCACATATCTGTTGGAACAATTGCAGAGGATATTGTGAAAAATAGACCGTTAGATTAGATTTTCCTCTTATGAACGTAGTGTTTGCAAAATATTATAGTGATCCAACGGTTAGTTTTCGAAAAATATCAGAATGAAAAAATTTGACTTTTTGGTCTCATAGTTTTTCATTGTTGATTTTTATAAAAACTAATCATTGGATTTTTATTGTGATTTTTTATAGACATGACATTATAAATGAAAAATCCAATATAACAGTTAATTTTTCAAAGTATGCTCTACGATGGTCTAAACAGAGTTGCATCAGCCATCAGGTATAATTTCTCATGTACACAGAAGAAATAAACTTTGAAATAAGAGGAATTTGTGTTTTTCAAATCACAAAATTTAAAAGGGTGGAGTGCAAACTGTTAAAGTGTTAATAGTAGTGTGCCAGTAACATTTTTATGGAGAAGTGTAATTTTATTTTTCAAAAACATAGGGAGCATAAACACTGAGCGAGGTACCGTACACAGGAATCACAAAAGTAGATTCCCATAAAACCAACGGTCTAGATTTGTCTATATGATCTTAACACGTGACTAGTGACAACATGCGAATCAATTAGGTAGAAAAGGTGTAGAGAGAAACTTCACAGATCATCCAAAGTGTGTCAAATCAATACATCATATTAAATAAACGGCCCACATTTACCCCATCAATCTCCGCACGTGACATCCACGAGAAGCATCCCACATGATGTGTTAAAACCACCACCTTTTCCACCCTTTATGCCTACGTCACCATGATTGGCGTTTTTCGCGATGATACCGATGCACCCTTCTCTACTGTTCGATCGAAACCCTCGAACATTATCGTCCGTCGATTGAGTCTTATCCTTAATTCATCTACTGGTAGCGAGGTAGATGTGATATATGATATGTGAATAGAGAGTGAGAGAAAGTATATGCAAATTAAAGAAGATCCTCAATCTACTGCGCAGCACATATCGACCCCTTCTCTCTCTCTACTCCAGCTCTCTCTCTTTCTCTCTCTATATCGTCCACAAAACCAGGTCAGATTTCTCTTCCATCATTTTACTATATTTATATATATATGTTGTGTGTATATATATTGCTTTTTTATCTTTTCACTTGCTTTCCATTTCTGCAAAGAAAAACCCTAACGGGAAACGCACAAGCACTTTCAAGATCTGACTTTTATATACAAATATTAAATCATCACGAAACAGAAGGATCTGTTGTTTTCTTGACATTTTTTGATTCAAGGAAGTGTTTTTATATTGGCGTTTATGTTTTGATCTGCTGCATGTGTTTATAATTGTTCATTTGATGATTACAGTAATTCTTTGTTTTTGTTGTTTTTTAATTATCAATCTGTGAATTTTTATAGGGTTTTCTGGGTTTTGGTGAATTTAGGGTTTTGAAGTTATATTTGGGGATTTGTGATGGAAAATGGGGTTAAAATTGTTGATGAGTCTCATATGGGAGAGGTGAAGGGTGTGGAATATGGGGTTGTTGAGGAGAGAGTAGAGGACAGGGTTTTGGGTGGTTCTGATGAATCAAAGGATTCGGAAGGGGATGAGGTTTTTGAGGAGGCGAAATCTGATTCAGGAGATGATGGAGATGGAGATGTTGACACAATTCACGATTTGGGTTTGGTGGTGGTTGATGGTAATTCTAGTGTAGGGCATGAGGGGGAGACGTTTGAGGAGGCGATTGGGGTTCCAAGTGAAGATGGGAATCAAGAGGTGGAGCCACTGATAGGTTTTGAAGAGAAGGTTAATGATCTGGTGGGTAGGGAGGCTGATGATGGGGTTTCGCTGGTGGTTGGGATTGATGAGGGAGAGATGGCAAAGGAAGTTGCAAGGGATGAATTGAATGGGCTGGTGTGTTATGGAGAAGATAATGGGAACGAGATTAGTGGTGATGGTGATGATGGAGAAATGAAAGTTTTGAAGGACGAGGAAGAGGTGGGTGAGAAGGATAGTGTAGTTATTGAGAAGTCTGAAAATGGTGACACGAACAATGTGAATTTGGAGGGAGTGTCAGTTCCTGAGGAATTGGAAAATGGAGATACTAATAAGGTAGGGGATGATGTCATTGAGCCTCGTCAGGAAGATGAATCCATTGGAGAGATTGTGCATCAAGATGATAAGAGTGGGGATGTGAATAACAATAATTTGGATAGTGGACATCAAGGTGACAACAGTGGGAAACTAAATGACGCTTCATCTGGCCTCTATTTGGAGCATCAAGATGTTAAAGGTGAAGAATTGAATAGTTTGGCAGACTTGGATAAAGAAGATAAAAATGATGAGAGTGGGGAACTCGATGTTTCTTCAGCTAGCATTGAAGTTGGGAATGACAACGGTGTAGAACTAAAGGACAATTTGGCCAAGTTAGATACTGAAGATGAAGATGACAAGAGTGGAAATTTGAAAAGTGCTTCAGCTAGTCTCAATTCTGGAAATCAGGACAATAAGGGTGAAGAAGATGAAAATATGGCTGAATTAGATTTTAAACATCAAAATGAAGAGAGTCAGGAAGTGAAAGGTGCATCAGCTAGCCTCAATTCAGGGAATCAGGATAACAAGGGTGAAGAAGTGAGGGACACTCTGGCTGACTTGGACTCTGAACCTCAAGATGACAGGAGTGGGGTTTTGATAGATTCTTCAGCTGCTGTTGACTCAGAGCATCATGGGGAAAATGGGAAACGGAATAACATTTCAACTATCCTACATTCTTCTGCGGAAGGCTCAGTGACTCTAGAAAGAGGGAGCTCAGCTTCTTTAAAAGATTGGACTATTGATAAGAATGAGAAGAATCAGGTTGGCATATCTAATTCGGGGGTAGTGAATGCTAATGAAAATGTTGATGAAGTTTTTAAAAACCATGCTGTGTTTAAGGAGCCTGAGAAGAAAGAAGCAAGAGATAAGGAAGAGAAACCAAGCATTAAAGGGAATAGAGAACAGGAGATACAGCCTGCCGCAGAGGTTGCTTCATCATCTGGAAAATCTCCAAATCTTGCTCCCCCTCCTGCTCGTCCTGCTGGCCTTGGGCGTGCTGCCCCACTATTGGAATCCGCACCTCGAGTTGTGCAGCAGTCTCGGGTGAATGGAACCGTATCTCAGATGCAAGCCCAACTCATTGAAGAACCCGCAAATGGAGAGGCTGAGGAAAATGACGAGACCCGTGAGAAACTCCAGATGATACGGGTGAAGTTTTTGCGGCTTGCTCATAGGCTTGGGCAGACTCCTCATAATGTTGTTGTAGCTCAGGTATTGTACAGATTAGGATTGGCTGAACAGCTGCGAGGGAGAAATGGGGGTCGTGTTGGTGCCTTTAGTTTTGATCGTGCAAGTGCCATGGCAGAGCAGCTTGAGGCAGCTGGGCAGGAACCCCTTGATTTTTCTTGCACAATTATGGTTCTTGGAAAGACAGGGGTTGGTAAAAGTGCAACGATCAACTCAATATTCGATGAAGTTAAGTTCAGCACTGATGCTTTTCAGTCGGGCACAAAGAAGGTTCAGGATGTTGTGGGAACTGTCCAGGGAATTAAGGTACGGGTCATCGACACGCCAGGCCTTTTACCTTCCTGGTCAGATCAACGCCAGAATGAGAAGATCCTCCACTCTGTTAAGCGTTTTATCAAGAAAACTCCTCCAGATATTGTTTTGTATCTTGATAGACTGGACATGCAGAGCAGGGATTTTGGTGACATGCCACTGTTGCGTACAATTACTGAAATATTTGGTCCGTCTATATGGTTTAATGCAATTGTTGTTTTAACTCATGCCGCATCTGCTCCACCGGATGGCCCTAATGGTACTGCTTCAAGTTATGATATGTTTGTCACTCAGCGTTCTCATGTTGTCCAGCAAGCAATTCGTCAGGCAGCTGGGGATATGCGGCTGATGAACCCCGTTTCATTGGTGGAGAACCATTCAGCTTGCAGAACAAACAGGGCTGGGCAAAGAGTGTTGCCAAACGGACAGGTGTGGAAGCCTCATCTGTTATTGCTTTCCTTTGCATCAAAAATTTTGGCAGAAGCAAACACGCTTCTAAAGCTGCAAGATAGTCCACCTGGAAAGCCTTTTGCAACTAGATCAAGAGCACCTCCTTTACCTTTCCTCCTCTCATCCCTTCTTCAATCAAGACCTCAACTGAAACTGCCAGAGGAGCAGTTTGGTGATGAGGACACTCTTGATGACGATTTGGAGGAGTCATCTGATTCAGAGGATGAATCAGAATATGATGAATTGCCACCATTTAAACGTTTGACAAAGGCCCAACTGGAAAAGCTTACTAAAGCTCAGAAGAAGGCATATTTTGATGAGCTAGAATATAGGGAAAAACTATTTATGAAGAAACAGTTGAAGGAAGAGAAAAAACGGAGGAAGATGTTGAAAAAAATGGCGGCTTCATCTAAGGATTTACCAAGCGACTACAGTGAGAATGTAGAAGAAGAAAGTGGCAGTGCAGCATCCGTGCCAGTTCCTATGCCAGATTTGGCTTTACCTGCTTCCTTCGATTCTGATAATCCCACTCACCGGTATCGTTATCTTGATTCATCTAACCAGTGGCTTGTGAGGCCTGTTCTAGAAACTCATGGTTGGGATCATGACATCGGTTACGAAGGCATAAATGTAGAAAGATTGTTCGTGGTTAAAGACAAGATACCCTTATCTTTTTCTGGCCAGGTTACAAAGGATAAGAAGGATGCCAATCTCCAAATGGAAGTAGCTAGTTCAATAAAGCATGGGGAAGGGAAAGCAACTTCATTAGGTTTGGACATGCAGACTGTTGGAAAGGATATGGCATATACCCTACGCAGTGAGACAAGGTTCAGTAATTTTAGGCATAATAAGGCAACGGCTGGTCTTTCGGTTACTCTTTTGGGTGATGCCTTATCAGCTGGAGTGAAACTTGAAGACAAATTGATTGTTAACAAACGGTTCCGGATGGTTATGACTGGTGGTGCCATGACTGGTCGCGGTGATGTTGCTTATGGTGGCAGTTTGGAGGCCACCTTGAGAGATAAAGATCATCCTCTGGGTCGTTCACTGTCAACTCTTGGGCTTTCCATCATGGATTGGCATGGAGATCTTGCTATTGGATGCAATATACAGTCTCAGATCCCTATTGGACGGTTTACAAACCTGATTGCACGTGCCAATTTGAATAACAGGGGGGCGGGACAAGTCAGCATTCGCTTGAATAGCTCAGAACAGCTTCAAATAGCTCTAATTGGCCTCATTCCTCTATTCAGAAAGCTACTTGGTTATCCTCAACAAATGCAGTTTGGACAATGATGAAAATTAGGTTTCATACGCTGCAGCAGCCATGCGGTAATAGGAAAATAACATCTAAAATGGCCATCTCTTTAGGGTCAGCATCAAAAGTGAGTGAAACTAAGCTGCTGGTTTCTTTTTTCATATCCCAACAATGGCTTTCCTTGATAATAGTGATTGTAGTTTCCTTGTTAGATATTTGCATTTTGTGAGTTTTGTTCCCTGAAGCTTAATTCTGGACCCACTATGTCAACTTCTTGTTCAATCATGCCGTAGTCTAAATTATTTACTTCTGTGGGCGTGGAAATGATCAATTTTGTTTGCAAGCAAAAGAAACTTTCATTCATTTGCTTATGATAAACAATGCTTTTCTTCAGATTTGGATATGTTCTTGCTAAAGATGCCAACTTCAAGTTCTGCAGTCCCTCTCTTTGATTCTATGGACTACTGCTGTTTTTGAAGTGCAAATACTTTAGAGAGGTTTATTGTTGTCTTCAACTGACTTTTATCAAGTTTATGGGTCATAGAAAGCTGGAGCCGGTTTTTATATCTATTGTTTGTGCCACTATGCGGCCCTGCGACTCCCCATGCTCACCTCCATTCCCAGTAGAAAGAACACATCATACAGAATAGGATATATACAGGATAATGTCCTTACTTTTCTAAAGCATCTGTCTCTCATTTACCCTTTTTTGGCATGCTTGGTTGAAATCGATTGATTCAAACAACTCTGCCCTTGCTTTCATTAAGAAGAGCACAAATAGCCCATAGATAGGTCCTTTCAGTAGGTTTCCATTCAATCATCGTTTTTTTTATTCATTTTTCTATTCCGGTACCCGTGCTGGGGTCGGGTGGTTTGGTTAGGGGAGGATTTGGGTCTAAGTAAAGAACTGAACCCATGGCTCCAAGCCTTCGTATCATGACATGCTACAACCTCATTTTTGTGTCATGCTTTTGGACCATCTTTTTAGCCATTTCTTCGGTTTCAACTTTTTAAAAAGAAGGGCCAATGATCAACAACTTCACGGTGTCTGCTTCCCCTTAAGCTGATGTTGGTTTGCCTACATTATTAATTCGGAATCACATGGGCCTGATGCAACCAAAAGGGATCAGCTAGAATCACAATGAGTGACAAAACAAGGTCACATGGTATGACTGGGATGCTAGACCAACTCCCTGACCAAAAATTTCCTTTAAGATCGGGTCGAATTCTCAAATTGCTCTCAAAACTGGAAAAATGATAGTTGTTGTTTACCAGAATAGCTCACAGTTGTATGAATCCAAATTGATTAAGATTAATCCTATATCTTTATATACAGTCGTCTTGAACTTTTTATTGTTTTCTCTCATTATCTAAATATTTTGGCTAACTCTTAATTTAATTTCAAGTAGTTTTTGTAAAAATGATATAGGAACATTGCAAGTTCCAACAGATGCAACATTCCGTAGGGTAATATGATATGGGTAGTTTTCCCTTACATCTTATTTTACAACTATGCCTACATTTGATTTTTAAAACACCAATGTGGGTCGAAACATATTACTATCATTTTTGACATAAATATTACTGTGAAAAATTTTTATAATTAGAAACATCGCGGTTTTTTATAGTAAGATTTCTTAAAATTTGATCGTTGGATCTCTATGATTTTTGGCATAAATAACATACATAATAAATATATCTTATCCAATGGTTGGTTTCTCAAAATATTCGATTCACGGGAGTGTTTTGAAAATGAGATGTAGCCATAATTGTAAAAACTAGTTCTGTGCCCCTTAAACTCTTAGGGTGCGTTTGGTACGCGGACTAGGAATCTCAAGCCTGGGAATGTCTAACGGGGGGGTTTGGGTTTGTAACTTTGTAACCCCAACCAATGTTTGGAATGTTGGGAATCTCAAGCCTGGGAATGTCTAACCTTTGTTTGTTTGGACCATTAAGATTCACAAAAAAATCAATATAATTACCAAATTACCCTTCTTTAAACAAGAGAATCAAATGCACAATCCACAAATATTATATATATATATCCTATGTTATTGGGTAAGTTATGGTGGATTTGTGGCTTTTATATATATAAAAGCCCCAAATCTACCATAACCCAATATATCTGATCGTATATATATATATATATATATATATATATATATAACCCAATCACAGAGGCTATAAACCCAATAACAGAGGGTTGACCTTCTCGGCAGCAGTGGATGCAGCGGCATCGGCGTGAGGTAGCAGCGGCACCGACACCGGCGTGAGGTAGCAGCGGCAGCAGCACCGGCTTTTTCTTCTTCTTTCTCTCTCTTCTTCTACTGGCGTGAGATGTGGTCAGCACCGGCGTGAGGTAGCAGCGGCACCAACTTCTTCTTCTTCTTCCTCTCTCTTCTCCAACCAGCGTAAGGTGTGGTCTGCAACTTCCGTTGCCTTCAGAATCGGCTTCAATCGTGTTGTATATGTGGGATATAGATGAAAGATCAATTTGTTGGTTGCAAAACTAAAGGGCATGCTCGTCAATAATCAAAGTCATAATCCCAAGCCCGAGTTGCCAAACCTTAAACCCACCAGCTTCAAGAGGTCAGACATTCCCCCCATGGCCGTCTCCCTCAACCCACCGGCTTGAAAACCATACCCCAAACCCATTGATCCAGACAATGGTTTGGAGTATCAAACCCCAAACCCACCGGCAAGCCGACCAACCAAACAGATCATCAGCATACCGACGCCGAAATTGGTCTGCCGACATCGAGGGAGGAATCTCCAATACTCTCTCTCTCTCTCTCTCGCTCTCTGAATTTTGTTCCTTGAACGTTGCCTTCCCTTAAAATAAAAATAGAATTAAAATATTGAAGCCTTGAAGGATGTGGTCTTACTACTGACGATAAGGTGTTCATCGAAATGCTAGGGCTCGATTGAAGGTTAGGGCTCCAAGGGTTTGAGGTGATTTCTACTGTAAAGGGCTCTAAGGCCTCGGCTTGAAGAGCTTAACACTATGTTTGGATTGAGAGAGTTGGAGAGAAGAGAAGAGAAACTTTTTAAGTTTCTCTCGTTTGGATTGAAAGAGTTGGAGAGAAAGGGAAGAGAAAAGGAGGGTGTTTTGGTTCTCTCCAAATCGGAGAGAACTGGAGAGAAGAGAAGAGAAAGGGAGGTAAGGTTGGGTAGTTTTACTATTTTACCCTTTCTTTTCCTTCTTCAGCTTTTATTTTCTTTTTATGTAAGTAAGGGCAATATTGGAATTTACACCTTAAAATCTTCTCTTCTCTTCTCTTATGAAGGCTATCCAAACAGGGTGGAGAGAAAATCATTTAACTTTCTCCCCTCTCTATCCAAACAAGGTGGAGAGAAAGTCATTTAACTTTCTCTTCTCTTCTTTTCTCTTCTCTTCTCTTAATGAGTTTCTCTTCTCTTCTCTCCAACTCTCTCAATCCAAACATAGTGTAAAGGTAGAGGAGAGACGCGATAGAGAGATAGGGAAAGGGAGAGTATGGGGGCATGGGGTTTGGTGCCTTTGCAGTATATTGTAGGGGTATTCAAAAAACCAACTAAACCAAAAGACTAGTTTGGTCTGGTTTTCTTGGTAATTTGGTTTGGGTTGGTTTGATTTTTTATATATTTTTATTAGTTTGGATTGGTCCGATTTAGGCAATTTCCAAACCATTATAAACCGGACCAAACTGGTATATTTATATATATATATTTACAACCTTTAAAATTTAAATGATGCGTTTTGGATTTTTGGTGCACCGCTCAAGAATTCTAACTATATAAATTTTTCACATATTTGATAATATTTGATTCTTTTGTAAACTAAAGAAGTACATAATATAATTAATATTTCTATAAACAGGGACTTTCAATGAGTTTAGTGGCCAAAATTAAGTCCCGAAAACATACTTTTTTTATATTTTGAAGGTACAAGAATTTGATTGTCTACATTGTATAGGGCTAAAAGTCCAAAATTAAAAGTTAGAAGCATGAAAGTAGTGGAAAAAAATATAAAAATAAATAATATCAAAACCGGTCAAACCGCCCAAACCAAACCGGAATGATTGGTTTGGTTTGATTTGGTTTAATATTTTAATTGGTCTGGTCTGGTTTATGAAAAATACAAACTAGATTTTTTGGTTTGGTCCCAAAATTAAAGTGAAACCGCCCAAACCGGACCTATGAACACCCCTAATCTATTGGGTTAGGCTTTCAAGAATTTTTTTTGTTTATTTTTTGTAGAGTAAGAGAACTAAAAATGAGAGATAGGATGGCGACAAGGGGGTTGTTGCAGTATGCAGGTTAGACTTTTTAGGTTAATTTTTACTAAAGTTATCATTATATTATAATATAATATTACATTGTATATTACTATTATTATATATATGATAATATATTCGGCCTGTTCAGTTATAGACTCAATTCCAGACACTCCTACCAAGAGCCAAATCAAATACTCGGTTTATCCCATCTCAAAAATCGTGTGAACCAGAGTTAAGAAAACCAACCAAATAGGTTGGTTTGGTTCGGTTTAATCGATTCTTGCTCACCCCTATAAATTATTACAAATAGCTGTAATTTTCTCTCTCTCTCTCTCTCTATATATATATATATTTTAAAAATCAATGTCTTATAATCAGATCTCAACCTTAACTCAAGCTGTTGAAATCCAATACCACATCACCCATTGAATGGTCAACTGGATCAAATGTGGAATAGTTTTTTTTGCTCTATCATTTTCGATTTTTTTTTTCATAGGGTCATTTTTTAAAAGAGTAATGCTAGATGGACCAACTTTAAAACCAAAAATTTTAAACCAAATGATGTGGCATCATAACATAATATCTATTTTTGAGCAATTCAAAAATGCACGAAAGTAGAGGAGATATCTTACTACCGCATCATTTGGTTTGATAAATTTGGTCTAAAATTCTTAGCATTATCTTTATTTAAATGTACAAAAATAAAGAATATATTGTGTAGCGACATCATTTGATTAAAAAATATTAACAAATATAGCAACAGCATCCCATACTTGCACTACAGGATCGGGACTAAATTGCATGGTATAATATATGAGCTTTAGGTTTTGATTGCAATTGATAGAGAGATAACAGCATCCCATATATATATATATATATAGCCCTTGGAACAAGTTTTGACTCCTTAGATTAACAAAAATGACATTTCTAATTTTCCACAGTGACAGCTGACAAACAAATGCATAACTGAGTAAAAATTACAGAGCTCCCCTGCCGACAATGCCCAACAAGACAAGCCACCCCCTACTCCCACAAATTGTACCAAACATTCAACTTAACAAAAGAGACTATTACCAAAAAAAAAAAAAAAAAAAAAAACAAAAAAAACATAAAAAAAAAACCAATGCCATTTCTTAATAAAAAAAAAAAAAAGAAAGAAAAAAAAAGGAGAAAAAAAAGAAAAAAGAGAACCTAGAAATCAGCATATCAGATGCCATATTGCCCAACAAAACAAGCCACCCCCTACCCGCACTAATTGCACCAAACATTCAACTAACAAAAAAGGCAAAAAACGAAAAAAAAAAAAACAAAAACACCAGAAATCAGCAGATCAACACCATGCCATATTGCCATCGACATTGCTTCTATTACGAGGTACATCTTGCGCAATTTGTATAAAATAACTTTTATAAGGTTAAATGCAGAACATATTTTAAAAAACTGTTGGATAATATGAACTACTTAATTTTATGTTCACAAAAATTCACAGTGATTCATCGGTTAGTTTCTAAAAAAGCCATTTGAAAAAAATCGGTGATATTTTAGAAAACAAAATTATCACAATTTTTAACTGTGATATTTGTCAAATGAACATGAAATTTATAAGTAGATCATTTATCCAACAGTCAGTTTTCAAAATCTATTTTGCTTTTGGCCTACAAAAACTACATTTCAGAAAATTGCGTAAGGGGTGCTGTTGCCATGGATACTCAATAATGAATAGCCCAAACATTATACTCGATGATAGCGTCACCGGTGGTGGCATTCCAGAAATATCGCTTCGCCATTGCAAGTCCACGAGCCAATCGGAAAGCACCAGAGCCACCAACGATGGGCATCTCACGGATGAGTTTGATTGAGGGGTAATGCCCTTGAATGCTGAGGGTGCTGCCATTGTATTTACCAGTGGTGAAGACAAAGTTCAAGGTCATGAGGAGAGCCAGATCTTTCAGCCCGTCTGCGCCATACAGCCCTTGAGCCCGACCCACTTGTTTGGAAGTTGGATCGGGTCTTTCTGTCAATGGGTCGTCTATCATATTAACTAGGCCGAAGAGAGTGGGTGATTTGTCTGTGATGGGAGATTGAGCCACCCGCATGGCAGATGGGTTTTTGCCACTCACAGTGTCGTGGAAATAGAAGTGGAACTTGGTTACCTTCTGCTTTGCATTACGGATATTATGAAGCCATTCGTCAACTCCTTTGGCCTCTTCAATTGTGCTGTGAACAATTGGCATGGCTGCAACTACTGAAAAAATTAGCATTTTTAGAACCATAGCTAGCTTATCCATCTCTCTCTCTCTCTCTCTCTTCCTATGTTTAAGACTTGAAGTTAATTTCTTAGGTCAAGAAGGAAAGAGTGAAAGGCTTTTATATGTAGATGAAACCGAAGGAGATCAGGAGTGACTAGAGATGCATACACTGGATAGTCTAGACTCTGGAGGATATGATCTTTCTTTTTAGGAGAAATGATATTTTAATACTTTCAACTTTGGGGTAAGGTTCCTAAACTTTACTTTTACTCAATTTAGTCTAAAATTTTTAAAAGTTGTATCATTGTAAGATATTAACTGACGGAATTATCTTTTTATCTAATAAAATTAACGGCTGCGATGTTAATTATATTAATAACTCAGTTAGTAGCTATCAATTTTAATAGCTATCAACTTAAACCGTCAACTTTTTTGGGACATACAGTATTTTCCTTACAGCATTTTTTTTTTTTTAATTGGCTAATGCTAACCTATTGAAAAGTTTACCATTTCACTTAAATTGATAATTTAAGTATGTGTTTAGGAGAACATCAACAGCAATTCATGGGATGGTAGTCGACGGTGAGATATAGAGCATTGTTTTAAAACCCGGACCGTTCATCGAACCGGAAAAGTTACCTGGTTAAGGGTCAACCGAGTTGAACCGTGACGTCAGAAATATATTATTTATTTATTAGAATAAAAGCTGTAAATGATTCAAAATATAATTTTTTTTTAAATATTTGTACAATCAATTCATATATTTGAATTTATGTGCAGTCATCAAAATTGAAGATTGATAATTACTATCGATCAATCTTTATTATAGATATATTTTAAAATGCAAGATAAGAATATTGTATTATTAAATTAGGTGCTTGGGTTTTTTTTTTTGCTATTTGGAATTTTTTTAGACTAATTTGCCTTTTTAGTCTTTTTGGCTTTAAGAGATTTTTAAAAATTGGAACTATTTTAGTCATTTTAGTACCTCAAAAAAAAAAAGAAAAAAAAAAAGAAAGGGTTGACCGGTTTTTTAACTGGTTCAACCGCCGGGTTGACCGATTTTTGACTTAAATGAGTTTTTGTGGGTTAAACCAACCGGGGAGGAGACCGGTTTCTGGTTCAACCGGCCGGTCCGGTCCGGATTTAATAACATTGATATAGAGATTAGAGAGAGAGAGAGTATGGGGGCATGGGTTTGCTGCCTTTGCAGTCTGTTGGGTTAGGCTTTCTAGGAATTTTTTTTGTTTTTTTTTTTTTTTTTTCGGAGTAAGAGAACTAAAGAGAATGAGAGATAGGATGGCGACATGGGGGTTGTTGCAGAGTTTTTTTCCAAAGTGACCTTTTAAAAAAAAATATATACCAATCTGACCTCCATTCAAAAATATATACCAGACTGACTCTCTGACTGGGTCAAAAGGCATAAACCGCTGTTAAAAACAGTTGTTATATAATACCACAAAAAACCGCTGTTTGAAACAGCGGTTTTACATAGACAAAAAAATAAAAATAATTTTACGAAACGGTATATTTGTTCTTTTGCACTTCTTTTACGGTAAGCTTTAACTGTGGTCTGACACACCATATATATATATATATATATATAAAAAAAAAAAAAAGACACACATCATATATATATATATATATATATATATATATTTGTTCTTTTGCAGTGAGCTTTCAGTAAGCTTTAATTGGACTGGTTTTTTGCAGTAAGCCTTAATTGTGATTGACACACCATATAAAAGAAAAAGAAAAAAAAATACAAACACAATCAAATGTAACCAAACAGGGCAGAGTAGTGTGCACACTCAAGCTCTCCTTCCATCTTCACTAAGCATCTGTACGGATTGAAACAACAAATATCAGAGAGTCAAAGATTGAAGAATAGGAAATCTAGCTATCGTCTATGGTTCCCCCTTCTTCTTCGTGAAGCTGCCAAAACTTTATATTAGGCAAGATTTTTGGTGTTTCTTTATGTAGTTCCCGTTTAGGAGTTTCAGAGCAGAGATAGTGTTCTCTACTTAGCCACTCTAGCAGGTTTGATCTCCTCTCTCTCTCTCTCTCTCTCTCTCTTGTTTTTCTTCTTTTTTGTTTTTAATTCGAATACCTTTACGTAGATAAGTTTTGAATAAATTTCAGAATTATTTTTCTCCTCTGAGGTGGAAACTGGAAACACAAGTTTGGATCCCCACAACTTTGATTTTGTTGATTTTTGAAGTTTTTATGACTTTTCTATTTTTCAACACACTCGCGGTAGTTTTTCTACCCTTACGTAGATAGTCTCATGGCTGCATCCTCTTCTTCCCGATCCCGATTTCCGAGTTATATAGCCTGGATGGGAGCTGCAGTTCAAATACCTCTTATGAGTAGAGCTCCTTGTTCTATTTGAGTAGCTTGGAGTTTAGTAATTGCTTGGGACTTGCCTGTAGTAAAGCCTGCAATTATAAGGTTTTGGGGGTAAGCACGCAAGTAGCATTTGATGTGGGAGTCAAGGCAAAGAAAGGGGGTTTGGTAGCTAGAACCATGGCTTTATTAAAGAACCGCTGTTTCAAACAGCGGTTTTATATATTTTTTTAATAACCGCTGTTTGAAACAGCGGTTTATAGCTTTTGACCGGTCAGAGGGTCACTCTTGTATATATTTTTGAATGGAGGTCAGAGTTGTATATATATATTTTTTAAAGGTCATTTTGGAAAAAAAACTCGTTGTTGCAGCCTGTAGGTTAATATATAATATAATATTACATTATATATTACTATTATTATATATATGATAATATATTCGACCGGTTTAGTTATAGACTCGATTCCCAACACTCCTACCAAGAGCCGAACCAAATATTTAGTTTATTCCATCTTAAAAACCGTGTGTGAACCAGAGTCATGAAAAATCAACCAAATAAACTGGTTTGGTTCGGTTTAGTCAGTTCAATTCAATTCTTGTTCAACCCTACAAATTATTACAATGTACTTATGAAAACAAGTGCAACAACACTCATAATGAGTGTGTGTTTGCCTTGTGTAATGATGCTTCTAGAAAAGAGAATGTCATGTGTGAAACTCAGATCGATTAGGATTACAATGTACTCGAATCGAACCGTATATATATAGGACGCATTTTCAGAATATCATTCCTATGGCTTCCATCGATTAGGAATGTACTCGAAAACTCACATTTTCAGAATATCATTCCTATGACTTCCAGAATGGAAGTCTTGACAGAAACGGAACCGTATATATATATATATATATATATATATACAGAAACGATCTATTAAGGACCGGTCCTTAATCTTTTAGTAAGGTCTACTCACCATTAGAATAAGTATTTTGAAAAACTGACCGTTGGATTGGATAATTTACTTATTTATATCGTGTCTGTCAAAAATCACAATGATCCAACCGTCAGTTTTTAAAATACAGACGGTTAAACAATTATTATAACATCCAACGGTAAATACTGTTACAATGAAAATGAACTATATTTTGAAAACCAATGATCGGAACACCGTGATTTTTGGCAGACATGACATACATGAGATTATTATCTAATCCAACGGTCGATTTTTCAAAATACCTATCCTAAGTGAGAAAATGGTGAATGGACCTTACCGTAAGATAAGAACCGGTCCTTAATGGATCGTTTCTGTATATATATATATATATATATATTAAAATTTTGACCATTTTTATCTTGTTAATTGGTGTGGCAGTTAGCATGATATTTACAATATGTATGAGAGCCAATGCTACTTTAATTGTCATGTTAATATATTACGTACAACCATTAAGGTGGTAGTGGACATGTCATACAACCATTAGCTAATGAAATGCATTCCCACTTTTAAAAGATATGCTCCAATTCTGAATTAATGAAATTAAAGTAGTACATCAGTGCCCATAAGGGGTCTTGCATTATAGTCAAGTCTTCTACCATTCGAAATATTAAAAAAAAATAAAAAAAAATGATGTTGATGCACCTACTGCCCTTTTTAAATGTTAGCAATATAAGAGCCACACGGCAGAATTTCAGTATATATATATAACCTACCTCTATAGACGTGAGAATTGAAACTCAAAATTACACGTTATGAGGCTGGTACAAGAAACCATGAATGCCCAATTAACATTTGCTAATTAGTAATAAAAAAACTCAGAGCAAGCAGGGTAAGTAATCCCCAAATTAATGGGAGGCTTCTTTTTCTTTTCTTCATTTCCTTTATTTTTATTCAAAGCAATTCTCATTTGTTCATGTTAATATGAGATTATAAATGAGTAGGAAGAAACACATTTCTTTAGACATAATTCTTGAGCTAAAAGGTTTTGAATGTAATTAGTCAATTATCATGTATGTTTTGGAAAAAAAAAAAAAAAATCATCTATGAGCAATGGAATAATCCAAACATAATTGTTTACCACAAATTTAAAAAAGACACGTGGGTATTTTGGGGACCAACAACTGAGTGCCACGTGTATAGAAGGTAAGCTGTTAATAATGTGTCATGTGGTAAAAGAAGAGGCCATTTAAAGAAGGACATTTGTCAAAAGGAGATTAGAAATGAAGTTACAAGAGGTGCTGGGATTAAAGGCGGGATAGTGGTACAGAGAGACAGTTATGGTTAGTGGAAGTAGTGGCCCATGATTAAAGGAAGTGAAAGAAGTGGGCTGAGACAGTTATTGGGTTTCAGCCCGAAAGTGTATATAAAGAGGGCCAAGCAACTGAAAACGGGACATCAACAACTTCAGCCAACTCGAATTACTCAAGCAGCTAGATTTCTTTTCAAAGCTAGTTTCTTTTCAAAAGCCTAGTTCCTAGTTTCAATTCCAGTAGTTAATTTCTACATTAGTTGTTTTGTTCTTAGTTGCAGTTCAGACCTCAGTTTTAAGATCTTCATTAGTATCTCAGTCTGAAATGGAGTTTAGTTTTAAGTATTTCCTATTTCTTTACTTGTGCGTTTGCTCTACATTTAGACAATGAAAATTTCTGTTTCTAATCTTTTTATCTTACTTTAATTTATTAAATTTTGTTTCTTAGACCTTCACATACTAGAACTCAAGAGGATCAACCTCTAATCCTTGTCAATTTCTTGATTTTCATTTAATTTCAAAGTGACCAACTAGGCATTATGACTTTTTCTAATTTTGTGGCCTAAAAGGTGTTATAGGTCGTGTTCGAGACGGTCTCTTGGGCTTTTACAAGTCCTGTCACGCCCGCGCAGAGACCTTTACTTACAACGTCTTGAGACCGAATTTTACACCCGAAACAATAATAACTTCACTTTTGCTCATAATTCTTATTTTTGACCGCCCATTCACACGACATTATATCTTTAAATACTATGTAAAATAAGGAGCAGTGAACCAACTAGGCAACTGCACCCTAAGAACTAACCTGGCGGCCTTGATTATTTATAACAATAATTTAGTGAAAGGCCGCCTCAACTTTCTCCCCTAATTAGCACTGATGATGAGTTAATATTCAACAGTGATAGAAGATCGAGAAGTCTAAAATATTTTTTAGATATTATTCAGATTTTTCCTGACTTGGGACATTTATAAGTCTCTAAGACAAGATTTTTTAAGGATCAAGTCCTATTTCTTTCTCTTATGATTTATTATTCTCATGTCTTTTATTAATAAAGTTTGGGGCTAATGACAAATGATTGTGAAGGGTTGGGCTGCCAACCTACTTGGGATGCTTTCCGTTCTATGATGCCTAAATATCAATGTTTTAAAAACCGGGCCGTTCATCGAACCGGAAAAGTTACCGGGTTAAGGGTCAACCGGTTCAACCGGTTGAACCGCCGGGTTGAACCGTGACGTCATAAATATATTATTTATTTATTTAGTTATTAGAATAAAAGCTATAAATGATTCAAAATATAAATTTTTTTAAATATTTGTACAATCAATTCATATATTTGAATTTATGTGCAGTGATTACAAATATTGGGACTATTTTAGTCATTTTAGCACCTTAAAAAAAATTAAAAAAATATTAAAAAAAAAAAAAAACCGGGTTGACCGGTTGACCCGCCGGGTTGAACGGTTTTTTGAAAAATGGGTTTTTGAGGGTTGAACCAGCCGGATAGGGGACCGGTTCCCGGTCCAACCGGTTGAACCGGCCGGTCCGGTCCGGTTTTAATAACATTGCTAAATATTGCTCCTTTATTTTTCTTTAAAAAAAAAGTCTAAAATAGCTATATATGCCAGTATGCCACCAAACTCCAAAGGAATTGAAACACATACCTATAAACAACTGCAAAGATCCAACCAAGCAAGGCCCATTTATTCCTACAAATAATACGCCTGGACTAAACAAAAGACAAAATATAGGGAAACAAGAAAATATATATATTGAAATGATTAAGTCAGCTATATCTGACTTTAACTAAAATAAGTTAATTAAGAAATTCAGAATCTTGAATTTCTTCACATTGAATCATGCATAAAGTGCAAAGAAATCCAATGACTTGGATTTCTTAACTGATTTTATTAAAGTCAGCTATAGCTGACTAGATCACTACTCTCTCTCTCTCTCTCTATACACACACACACACACACACACACAAGTTAGTAAGACTGCTATAATGTCGGTGCAAAAGCTCACATCTCCGGTGACCTCCAACGGAGGCAACATCTTTGTCAGCGGCTAGTGACTGCACCGACGACTTCACCCTGCTGTACGGCGACAACATCGACGAGAAATTTGAGAAATCTGACTTTAGGGCCTCTCTGCGTGGTGTGTTGGAAAGGTGTAAAGATCTTATACTCCCTGATACGTATTGCATCGGGGCCAATATGATGTGAATTTTATTACACATACCGTATAGGGCCGTATCACGTATAAGTATTGTGAGATTCCAATATGACTCGGCCGATACGTATCATATCGCCCGATATTTTAAACCCTAATTGATACTATACTTATATATGAATGACATGTATGCGAAAAATCGCAGTGATCGAATGTTCGATTTATTAGAAATGTCACTAAAAAAACTTTGATAGATTTTAACAGTCACAATATTTCATAGTCCATATTTTGAGACGTTGATATTGGATAACTGTGATTTTTATAGCATGCATGACATTCATAATAACAATATCTAATCCAACGATCAGTTTTTCAAAATACACATCCCATAATTACTTATGAGCTCCATGCTTACTTCAGCTAAACTGATTGTTGTATTAGATACTGTTCTTATGGATGTCATGCATATAAAAAATTACAGTGATCAAATGGTCGGTTTCTCATAATTGTCATTTAAAAAAACTGTGAAGCGGTCACTATTTTTCATAGTATGTATTTTAAAATGTTGAAATTGGATTACGGGGATTTTTGTCATGCATAAAATTCATAAGAAGAGTATCTAATCTAAAAGTCGATTTTGAAAATATATATATATACACACTTATTTCATTTGTATCCAGTTGTCCTCTAGCACTGTAATACATTAATCAAGTTCAAGGGTTAACTTAATTTTGTCGGTCCATGAGGGTGTTGCAATTGCTCTATTTTAATTTTAATTTAGCAGTACCTACCAATCGTTAAAATAATATATATATATATATATAATGGCGATCGGTTGCAGTCCGGACTGCAAGTAGACTGCACAGCCATTTGTCCATGCTGCGGTGGTCGGTTCCAAATTCCGACCATTGGATATGATGCTCACCCCCTGCATGCCACGCCTGTAAAAAATCATGCCGATTCGACGGTCAGAATTTTGTAAAACCAGCCTTAAGTAGACTGAAATTACCAAAGACTATATATAAATTTCATTTGTGTTTAAGGCTGGTTGTACAAAATTCCAACAGTCGGATAGGCATGAGTTTTTGCAGGCTTGGCATGCAGGGAGTGAGTATCATATCCAACGGTCGGAATTTGGAACCGACCACCGGAACACGGCTAAATGGCCGTGCAGTCCACTTGCAGTCCGGACTGCAACTGATCGCCGTTATATATATATAAGGAATGCTATGTTCAGGCCAGCCTTACGCAAAGTTGCGTAAGGTCGTCTCTATATGTCCAATTTTATATGATAGTTTGTAAAACTGACCGTTGGATTAGATACCCCTCTTGTGTCATGCTTGCAAAAAATGACAGTGATCGAACGGTTGGTTTTTGAAAAAACTGACGCTAAAAAGATGGTGATATTTTGAAGAACAAATAAGTTGCATATTTTCACAATGACATTTTTCGGATCACTGTGATTTTTTGCAAGCATGACATTTATAAGAGGGGCATCTAATCCAACTGTCAGTTTTGCGAACTGTCATCTAAAATTGAACATATGAAGGCAACCTTACGAAACTTTACGTAAGGCAGACCTGAACATAGCATTCCTATATATACCTACCACTAATATAATATTGCACAGATGTGGAACTGAAAGTTACACATTGTGATGCTGGTACAAGAAACCATATATGCAAAACATAATGTTTGATTAAAATAACTCAAAGCAAGCATGGGGTAAAAATCATCCTCACCAAACAACAATAAAAAAAAATTAAAAACCACCCCATTCCCTTTTCTTCCTATTTAATTTGTTGGCTAAGCAATTAATTGTTATTTTATCATGATTGGGGACATGGGATGATGCATGGATTCTGTATGAGGAATAAGAATGGACGCATTTGCAGGTCACTACACCACTGGTCCATTTATATATCAAAACCAAATGTTGGGATTAGGTTAAGTCAAGGAATTAAGGAAACTATCGGAAATTAAGGAAAAATTATTATCTATCTAAAATTAATTAGTTAAGAAAAGAAATCAAAATCAATAAAACAAAAAACCAAAGAAAATCAAGAAAGGAAATCATAAGACTAATCCCCTACCATTTTCTTTTGGCAAATTTTGGTTTCGAGCCTTTGAGAATTTCAAGCTTTAAAACATGGTCCAACCTACCAACTCATGGGTGACAAATGGGTGGGTGTGGGCGGGTATGAGTTGGGCCATAAAATGACCATCACCCATTTAATTAGTACCATGTCTAGACCTATTTAGACCAATGCCCATATATCATGGGTCAACCCGACCCGGCTCATCAACCCCATATATCATGGGTCGATTTTTTTTTTTTTGGTACGCATATACACACCAACAAGAAAAACTCAAAATAAAATAAAATTGCCGCATTTAACAACAAATTTTAACATGTCATATATATACAAATCTTGTTCGAGATCTCTCTTCATGTGTCGAGTCGACCCACCAACCCATATATAATGGGTCAATCTTTTTTTTTTTTTTTTTTAAACGCACATACACGCCAACAAAATAAAATAAAATTGCTGCATTTATCAACAAATTTAACATGTCATATTTAAATTCTCAACAAAAACTGCGTTCTTACAGTTATTCAAAATGTCACAATTTTGCAATCAGTTTTTTCAAAAACCAACCATCGGATCACTGTGAGTTTTTGCAGGCATGACAGTTCGTAAAACTGACTGTTGAATTAGATGCCCCTCTTCTGTAAGTCATGCTTGCAAAAACTCACAGTGATCCGACAGTTGGTTTTTGAACAATCTCATTGTGAAAATATGTAACATTTGGCCAAAAAGAGAATCATGTGCCCTTATGCCAAAAAACCTTCAGTTTTATATATTTTGACATTCTGCACTTCTGTAGGGTCAGTTGCAGAATATATTTTAAAAAAATTGACCGTTGGATAAAAATACTCATCTTATGAATGTCATGCCTACTAAAAATCAGGATGATCTAATGGTTGGTTTTTGAAAAAACTGAATGCAAAATTGTAACATTTTGAATAACTGTAAGAACACAGTTTTTTGTTGAAAATTTAAATATGACATGTTAAATGCGGCAATTTTATTTTATTTTGATTTTTTTTTTGGCAAAAAAAAAAAAAAAAAAAACTGGTCGACCCATGATATATGGTTTGGTGAGTCGGGTTGGCCCATGATATATGGGCATAGGCTTAAATGGGTCAAGACACGGTAATAGTTAAATAGATATATGTCCCAAACTTGGGAACAAAAATCATATAAATTGGTTTAATTAGTAGGGTACCCAATGGGTACCTAATGGATTTCCCATATCCAACCCAATTATAAATTGGTTTAATTGGATGGTCCAATTATGACTCATTTATTAAAATGTACCAACCAATATCAATTACTATTAAATGGGTTTGGGCTAATTTTGCCACCCCTACCAAGTCACACTTATTCCCATAAATTAGACAGGGACTGAACCAGCAAAAGACACAAAATGTAGGGATTCATTATAAAAATATTTATTTCATATTGGGTTTTGCAAACTATGTAGGTATCGAAACTATGAGTTACCGAAATTTAATCCCTCCCTAATCTCTCTCACCAAACAGTAGCTTCTCCCTCTCTGTTCAAATCCTTCCACCGCGGCCGGCAGCAACTCACTATTATTTTATTGCCTTGCATTTTTTTTATGATATCCCAAACTTCACCAACTTGGGTCAAACTCGGCTGCCAGGAAAGGAAGAGCCCAAATTTCACCAACCATGATTTTGTCTATTTTATCCTACTTTCTTTTTACTTTTTTGTCATATCAAATATTTGTTAAAATAATTAAAGTTGTTATTTTATATTTTTTTAAGTTAAAGCAAAAATTGTTTCCCATCCTTCACATATATAAGGAATACATGTGCTGTTGATGAATCAGGAATTTTGGTGTTTGCTATTGGCTATTCAAAGTATGCTGATAGTTTGTGCAACTTGCAAGGAAGCTGCTTTGTCTGATGCACCTGCTGCTAAGCTCTTTTGACGAGTGCCCAGCCAAAAATAAATAAAAGAAAGGCTCTTGTCAAGAGTACCTATCTTCCTTGAATTTGGATTTGTTTATTTGAATTTTTTATGCTTATGTTTGCTTGGCTACTTGAATTGTGACTTGTCAAGTAAAGTGAGATATGAATGATGTACTTAGATGATGTGTCATGATCTTAGTACCCAAATAAATTCAAACATAGAAAAACCTTAGTAGAGAATCCATACTTGTATAAAAGAATCTCTCAATGTCAATCCCCTTCGTACTTTCTAAAATTATGTTATAAGAGTGGAATAATTTGAGGTTGAGCTTTAGTCAAACTTCAGAAAGAACAAAATGCTTTTCTTAACACAATAAGGTTTGCTAAGAAAATAAATAAAACAATTCACTCTTTGTAAAAAGCAAGTAATCAAGGGTGGGCTAGTTCAAAAACTCAATGGAGTCCAAGTCCTGTTATAAAAATAAAATAAAACAGAGTTGGTAGTTTCGATTCTCTATTGGTAGTATAGAATTTATCTATGATTGTACCTATTTGAACTATGTAAGAAAGAAGATTAGGAGAATTGGTATAATCAAAAGTCGCCATATAATAATTTCGTCTCGTATTATATTATCATTATGTTAAATTAGATATTTTGATCATACACATCAATATATACATTATGCATATTCAAAATCACATTGATCAAGCTGTCAACTTCTTAAGAAAATCAATTATTGATAAGATAATTTTGATTCATATTATTGGAGGACTGAAAAGACACAAAATGGGGGGACCAAAAAACAAAAGGGCGAAAAATAGCACCATGCCATCATTAGTCATTAATAATGAATGGCCAAAACATTATACTCGACATGAGCGTCACCTGTGGTCAAATTGAAAAAGAGTGTCCTCAGCATTGCAAGTCCACGTGCCCCTCGAAAATGACCTGACCCACCAACAATTGGCATCTCGCGGATCGAATCTAGAAACGGGTTCCGGCCTACAATGGTGAGGGAACTACCATTGTATTTACCAGTTGTGAATTTAAAGGTCATTGCCATAAGTAAACTTAATTCTGTCTGACCCGATGCAGCATAAAGCCCTTGGGCCCGACCCACTTCCTTGGAAGTTGGATCGGGTCCTTCTGTCAATGGGTCGTCGATCACAGAAACTAGGCCGAATAAAGCTGGTGATTTGTCTGTGATGGAAGCTTTAGCCACCGTCACGGCACTTGGGGTTTTGCCACTTTGCACGTCATGGAAATAAAAGTGGAACCTGCTCACCTTCTCCTTTGCATGACGGGTCTTATGGTACCATTCATCAAGTTCTTCCGCCATTTCTTTGTTGCTGTGAACAATTGGCGTGGCTACAACTAGTGCAATAAGCATAACAACTATTGTTAGCTTACCCATCTTTCTTTCTCACTCCTCACTCTTGAGTCGTTTTTAGAGTCGAGAAGGAAAGATTTAATTTATAGGCAAATTAAAGAAAAGGAAAGGCTAGAGATGCATTGGTAGGTGGATGTACCAAATCATCAAAAAGCATTTCGCCTTCCCGTTTTGTTTGCCAGACATGTATGTATGTATGTATGATACCTACAAGATGACAATAGATTAAGTTTAAATTAATTAGTATTCATCAAGAAGCAGGGGCGGAGCTAGGATTTTATTAATGTGGGGGCAATTTTTATTTTATTTTTTGCCAAACGATAACTACTTATCTCTACTTTAGCAAATGAATATCGATGCATTTTTCATATGCTCGAATATGAAGTCTTTTTCCTCTAAAAGGGAAAATACATGTTATTAGAGTATTTCAAATGAGTTCATATCATTTGACATGCCAATGCCAATGCCAAAATTTGGCACCTTAAATGGTACCAAATAAATTAGTGCCAAATTTTATCATATATGTGCTCTAACGCATTAATAATAGTATATTTTGGTATTTCCTATTTTTTGAAGGGAAAGTATGATATGGTATAAATGACAATTGTCATTTGAGGTATCAAATTTGGCAACCCTATATGCCTATTGCCAAAATTTAGTACCTCAAATGATACACCTTTGGAGCAATTTATTTGGGTGTCAATGCCAAATTTTGACAATGGTAGTACAAATGGTATATCATTAAAGATGCTCTTAGACCAACATATCATTTGTTATATAGGGGCACTTAAAAACTCATTAATAATATCAAATTTAATCTTATAAAATCTATAATTACAAGTGTTTAACCATATTTTTACCATAAAAGAGATAGTTAGAGGAGAGAGACTCAAAGATCTCATCACGTATAACCTAAACACCTATTAAATTTAAATTTCTCTACTTTTTAAAAGAATATTAAAACTTTTAAACTAGAACTAAAGTTTTAAAATTTTTTCACAAATAACATAATGGGGCAATTTTAAAAATATTTGAAATTTCTAAATTCTTTGAATTAATCTCAAAAAATTTTAAATTTTGGGTAGAGGCAGGTGCCCCCACTACTAGCTGCCCACTCTAAATCCGTCCCCATCAACAAGCCAACAACTCTCTTTGAATTGTTAGAGTTACATATGTTTGGATTATTGGGATTTTTGTTATGCATAACATTCATAAGAAGAGTATATAATCTAAAGGTCGATTTTGAATATATATATATATATATATATATATATATTTTAACTCCGATGGTCTAGCTTAAAACCATGTTAGGCAAGATTGAATCTTCTTATTAAAGAATTAATGCCTCTCTGTCTAATAATAATAAGCAAGTCTGGCTTATGCCCTTAAATTAAACAACAAAAAACATTATCAATTTCTAGGGGTGGGTGGGGAACTAACTAGGTCCCCGGTCAATGCCTTCTTTCGTGGCCCCGCCTCTCTCGTTTCTCCCCTTCGTCTGTTTGTGAGCCTAGGAACGTATTACGAAGCTTGTCCTGGCCCCTGGGTACCTCTCTCTCTCTCTCTCTCTCTCTCTCTCTCTATATATATATATATATATGTGTGTGTGTGTGTGTGTATCCAGCTGTCCTCTAGCACCATAATACATTAATCAAGTTCAAGGGGTTAACTTAATTTTATCGGTCCATGAGGGTGATGCAATTGCTCTATTTTAATTTTAATTTTAGCAGTACCTACCACTCGTTGTACACTAGTAGGAGGAAGATTGTGATGCTGATGATGATGCTATAAGGAACCATCCCAAATATTTGTTAATTAAGAGAAATCATGCAAAACACGTAGGATGAGGACATTCTCATTGTAAAGGCATTAACATATTGTCATTAATCATTGTTCATATGTATTTGGGGTAATATGTATGTGATTTAGGGATCGATGGATTGAGTTCAAATTGAAATTTTTGAAAGTTATTCCTTCCAACCTTTGTTCAAACTTTAGCAAGAAAATTGTTCAGATAATATATGTGTGCATATAAGAGAGAGAGAGAGAGAGAGAGAGAGAGAAAGAGAGGCATTATCTATTTACATAGTAATTTTCATGAAAGGGTAGTGATTGTACTTCTCTACTTTGTGTTGTCAAGCGATAAAAAAATCTTCTAATATTAATTAATAAATGAGACTAATGAGTATTGATGAACTTCTATGAAGCATATCTTTTTAAATCATATATGGATGCATGCCCCTAAACCAACTGTCATTGGTGGGTTATATCTCTCTTATTGACATCCACACACCACTATATATATATATACAGACATGATAATATAAGGCCGGCCTTACGCAAAGTTGCGTAAGGTCGGCTCCATATGGCTAATTTCAGATCACAGTTCATAAAACTGACCGTTGGATTAGATGCCCCACCTCTGTATGTCATGCCTGCAAAAAATCACAGTGATCTGACGGTTGGTTTTTGAAATATGTCATTATGAAAATATGTAACTTATTTGTTCTTCAAAATATCACCATTTTTTTAACGGCATTTATTTCAAAAACCAACCGTCAGATCATTGTGATTTTTTGCAGGCATGACATACAGAGGTGGGGTATCTAATCCAACGGTCAGTTTTATGAACTGTGATATGAAATTAGCCATATGGAGCCGACCTTACGCAACTTTGCGTAAGGCCGGCCTTATATATACATATACAGTCATTCTATTATAAGGTCGACCTTGCATAAGGTTATGCAAGGTCGGCTCCATATCTCCAATTTTAGAAGACAGTTCGTAAAACTGACCGTTGGATTAGATGCTCCCACTCTGTATGTCATGCCTGCAAAAAATCACAGTGATCCGACGGTTGGTTTTTGAAATATGTCCTTGTGAAAATATGCAACTTATTTGTTCTTCAAAAAATCACCATTTTTTTTAATGTCAGTTATTTTAAAAACCAACCATCGGATCACTGTAATTTTTTGCAGGCATGACATACAGAGTGGGAGCATCTAATCCAACGGTCAGTTTTACAAACTGTCTATTAAAATTGGAGATATGGAGCCGACCTTACATAACCTTATGCAAGGTCGACCATGAGGAGAAAATAAATAAGATAATAAAAGAAGGTATTTAAAAAGAAAAAAAAAATCCAAAATTTGATTCCAATGTTCTTTAGTGGCCACATATTACATCATGCATTTGCATTTGCATTTACAAATGTTATGGATCGAAAATGCAATATAACGAGAGACAAAACATGACCCATGGCCTAGGCAGTTGGCACCAAATGATTTTCAATTTGTGATCGAAAGGCTGAAAGCCAACCCAACCGTGCCCCCCTCAAACCCCAAGTGGCACACATATATGATGATCTATTGAATATAATGATTGGCATCTCACGGACGGGATTCCAGGCCTAGAATGGTGAAGGTGCTACCATTGTATTTAGCACTAGTGAAAACAAAGTTCATTACCACGAGTAGCCCCATTTCCTGCTGATTGGCTGAGCCATATAGGCCTTGGGCTAAACCTGCTAGCTTGGAAGTTGGTTTGGGCCTTTCTGTTAATGGATAGTCTATCGTCATAACTAGGCTGAATAAGGTGGATGATTTGCCAGCCGCATGGGAGTTGGGTTTTTGACACTGATAGTCTTCGTCACCTTCTCCTTTGCCCGGCCCAAATGGATCTTATGGAACCATTCATCAACTTCTTTCATCTCTTCAACAGTGTTGAGAATAATTGGCTTACCCAATATGGTTAGCCTACCCATCTCTCCCTCTCCCTCTCCCTCTCCCTCTCCAAAGGATGAGAAAGTTGAGATGCATCAATGATATGCGAGTGCACCCAGGACCAAACCAGAAATTCGGGTGGAGCCAACTTTAGTTAATTGTTAATAGTTTATTTCAATTTTAAAAAGTACTGTTTATCCATAAGTCCTTTCTATTAATTTAGGCACCGTTTGGATTTGTTTTTGATAAGTACTTATTTGTTTTTTTAAAAATTTGCAACATATAATTTCTTAGAAAAATTTTAAAAAAGCAAATAAATACTTATAAAAAACAAATCCAAACGGTGCCTTTATTTACCCAAAAGTCCCACAATCTTTTCATTTTACCCAAAAATCATTGTTATAAATTTTGGTTAACCAAAAGTCTTAGGCAACTCACATATCTATTTGAAAGATTGTGGCCATGAATTTGCAGTGAAATGAAACATACAATAAATTTTTTAATAAAAGTTAAATCCATCAACACAATCATCCCATAAAACGAACTCAACATAGGATCATGAATAAAGTAAGAACATTAATTAAACAATTTAATTAACTTACTTGAATGCCTTCGTAAAATCTTTAAGAACGATTCCAAGCTTCAAAACGTTGAAGCCTCCAAAGGATCCACGAGAATACAAGACTTTGAAATCACTTGCGATTGATTACACTTGAACAAAAGCAAGCTTGAGAGAGAGATAATCACAGCTAGGAGAGAAACCCTAGCTCACGACCCTATGTGGGAGGGGTGATGATCAGTCTTCCTTTTTAGGGTTTAGGTGGACTTAGTGCTAGCATGCTTCTAACCCGTTGCAACTTGGTCCTCCTTAATTAACTATTAATTAAAGAGACATCCACAAGTTACTAAATTAGAAACTTTCACATCTCTTAAATTAAAAAGCTCTCTTGTGTTCTTTATGTGTGTGATCCTTTGGGTTCATCCCAACCTAATAGTGGACTAGGACATCTCATATCTCCTAAAATAAAAACTTTCTATTTTAAGGTTCAATTGGAATAATTTCAATTTTGCCCTCTATGATAACACTTATCACTAGGCCTTCACTAGTCATGAGTGACATCTAGCAATATATCATGACATACCCTTCATGTTATTTAATCATTCATCCCCTAATGTTACTGTTAAGATAATCACGTATGGTTATAAGTCAAACCTTATCTTAACAACTTGATATATGTCTCACAAAATATAATCTCAATAAGATGAATCCGATGAAACTCTTTTACAGTTCACCTATCACTCTGACCATATATTCAATATGAAATTTATATTTGTGAACAAACCCTGACATTCTCTCTCATCAAAGTGAGAGTGATGATTCCTTATTGCGCACTCATCTACAGTCATACGAGCCAATGAGTACCGATTACATCCTCATGGATAAAGTATATACGATGCACTATCAAACTCTAATGCCTTATACAAAAGATAACTCTGGTGCCTCAGGTCTAAGGATTATCAATCGATGGACGTAACAAAAGAATATTAATTTGACATTAAAATTCATAAGAATATTCTTGTCAAATCATGTCAATCTACATGTTCTCTAACATGCACTCACATATTAATTATAGTGTCACTACACAGATAATAAAGACTATCTATCATCCAATTGGAGCTAGTTTAAATCTGTACTACT
Source organism: Hamamelis virginiana (assembly GCA_017140935.1). Taxonomy (NCBI): domain Eukaryota; kingdom Viridiplantae; phylum Streptophyta; class Magnoliopsida; order Saxifragales; family Hamamelidaceae; genus Hamamelis; species Hamamelis virginiana. The sequence goes on from JAESVK010001036.1 coordinate 1,078,707, forward strand.
CTTAGTGGTTTATAAATATCCAATTTGATAAATCTATGAGTAAGAACTCTTTAGAATAAATGTGTGTGAGAAATATAAGTCTCACTATCTCAACATTTTGAGATATATATTTTTCTATCATTCATTCATGGACCTTATCATGTAATTAAATACAAGATAAGTAATACTTTTTATTATAATATGAAATTGATATGCTCTTTATGATTGGTTTTAAGGCATATCTCCAACACTATTATTGCACTGTCGCAACTCAATGCACACGGAAGCACAATGAATTTGCAAGCTTCATGGCCACTACTCGCATCACCATCCAAGATTATTCCTTATTTAAATACTTAAATCCATTAGTTCTTGGTTAATTCTCCCTGCAACTTCTGCTTTCAGCCATGGCTTTGATCACCTCCCATTTTCCCATTCTTATCTTCCTTCTCTCCATCATCTTCATTCCATCGTCCAAACCCATTCATACCAAAGCCCGTCTAATCTACCAAGACTCACATCAATCCTCATTTTACGACAACAAGATGACCGCCATTGGTCCTGCCCACTGGATTGTCTCCAAAATTAACTCGTCGCTCGACGTCCATCAAAAGATTAGGAGGTCCTAATTTCTTTTGCTCATTAGGAGCAAATCATTCCCTCTCTAACACACACTATGGAGGACTCACATACATTTTAGACAACTCACTTCCACACATTAGGGGAATGGCCACTTATTAGAAAGTTGCTTTGTTGTGCTCTGTTTTTTTGGCAGAAACTCATGCATGGAAATTTTATCTTTTTTTTTTTTTTTTTTAAGGAAATTGATGTATTTTGTTTTTATAAAATTGATGTGGAAATGCATAAGTTTTCATAGGCATATTTTGGTTTTATAAGAATCCATCAGTTTAATGAGAAACGCATCAATTGTTTTTTGGTTTTGCAAAAATTGATTCATTTGCAAAAAACTCATTCATTTGAATAAGTTTTTGGAGGTGGTTTTTTATAACGAAACCGATGTTTTTTTTTTTTTTTTTTTTTTTTTTTTTTTTAAAAAAAACTAATGCGAAAATGCATAAGTGTTCATAAGCATGCTTCAGTTTTATAAGAATCCATCAGTTTAATGAGAAATGAATCATTTTGTTTTTTAGTTTTGCATAAATTTATTCATTTGCAGGAAACTAATACATAGATCAGTTTTTCGAATGTAGTTTTTTTTTTTTTTTTAATAATAAAACTAATGTGAAAATGCATAAATTTTTATAGGCATGCTTCAGTTTAATAAGAAACCATCAGTTTAATGAGAAATGTATCAATTTATTTTTTGGTTTTGCAAAAACTGATGCATTTCATAAAACTGATGCATTGTAAATTGGAACTTTTGGGTAAAGTGAAAAGATGATGAAACTTTTGGGTATAAAAAAACTCAAATTGAGACTTTTGAATAATTTTCCCCAGGCCTGGCCCTTGGCACAAACAACATAGCTTGTGCCTTGCGCCCCCCCCCCCCCCCCCAATTTTGTTGATTTTTTAGGGCCCCAACTTCACAAATGTCTAAAGCCTCAATGCCACATTTTGCCAGCGAGCACCACGACGCCTCACCCTCTTCTTATTCTTCTTCCATTTCTCATTTACTCTCTGCTCAGACTTGTACTAATCCACAAAATTCGGCGCAGATAGTTGCAAATCTAGAAAGAAGAACATCAGAGATGGAGAGAGCACCTGTGGCCAGCGTTACAAGCTTTAGAAATAACGTTTCGGTTTGTTTCCACCGTTTTATCTGATTCGAGATCATACGCGAACCAGCAGGAGTGGAAGCGGAGGCTTAAGTTGCTGACAATGAATCAGGTCCAGGTCATCGCTATACTTTATGAGGATGAGGACGCTGATGCTGAGAAACGTAAAACTTCACAAATCGTTGATCTCAGCTCCTCGAACAACGTGTTGGCTCGCGATGGAAGTTTAACTGAAGTCTGGAAAGTTCCAAGGGAAATTTCGATGGTGAGCCGCACAAGTGAGGCTAGCCTGCTCCCTCGGCTTGTCACGTGGCAGAAATCCGAAGACATTGCACAGAAAATCGTGTACTCTATCGAGAGCGAGATTATCTGTTGCTGCAGCTCTCTTCTTCTCTTTATCTCTCTATGCAAGATAGGGGTGTTCAAAAACCGACCGGACTGATTAAACCGACCAAAACCAAACCAAACCGCCCTATTCAGTTGGTTTTAATGAGTGCCACGGTCCCTACTGGTTTTCATTTTCCTCAAACCGATGTGATTGGTTTGGTTCATATAATTAGGGTATAGACCGACCAAACCGACTGATGTACACCCCTACTATTTGCATAATGCATGCTTGTTTGATTGTAGTTGTATGAATTAGCCCAATTGGAATTAATTTTGGAAATTGCTACTTGGTAGTGTGGATTACTTCATGCATAATAGGTTTTTATTTGAAAATTACTAGTAGTTGATTTTGGGTGACACAATTTTCAAATTACTTCATGCATAATAGGTTCCAATTACTAGTGGTTGATTTTGGGTGACACAATTTTCAAACTACTTCATGCATAACAGGTTTCGCATTGCTAGTAGTTGAAAAGGGAGAGAACATAGGAGTTGGCAGTGACAATTTTTTTGGGTGACATAGTTTTGTGACACAATTTTTTTTTTTATTTCAAATTAGCGTCTATCAAAACCGATGATAAACAAACTGAACCAAGCCGAAAAACATCTCTTATTTTGGTTGGTTATCCTGAGTGCCACGGTCCCTAATGGTTTTCATTTTCCTCAAACCGAGGTGATTGGTTTGGTTCATCTAATGAGGGTATAAATCAACCAAATCGGCCGATGTACACCCCTAATGCAAGAAGATGGTGATAGCTGTTTCTTTCTCTCTCTCATCTTTTTTCTGTCTTCCTCTTTATTCTGTCTCTCTTTTCTCTGATGCCTCTCTTCTGTCTCTCTCTTTTCTCTGGTTTTTTGCGTAGTTGCAGTTTTTTTTTTTTTTTTAAATTTGGTTTTTTTTTTTTTTTTGGATTTGTTTGGTTGCGGAGAAAATTTTTGGAAAGAAAATGAAAAATGAATGAAGAACAAGTAGTGAAATGCATTTCAGTGTAGTGAAATGAATTTTTCGGCCTAAAGAAATGCATTTTTTGTGTAGCGAAATGCAATTTTCGACATAGTGAAATGAGTTTTCCTGCGTAGTGAAATCTGGTGTCTAGCGTAGTGAAACGGGTTTCCGGCTTAATGAAACGGTCTTTCGGCGTAGTGAAATCCGGTGTCCGGTGTAGTGAAACGAGTTTCCGAAGTAGTGAAATCCAAGGTTGGGGGTGGAGGTGACGTTGAAGGTTATTGGGAAGGAGGGTATTTTTGTCCAATTCATGCCAAAAGAACGTTTGGCATAAAAGATCTTTAGGGAGGACTTTAAGCATGAAAAACTTCTAAAATAGGACCTTTGTCCAATTTCCCTTTTTCTTTATATGTTTTTAAGTTAAAAGCAAGAATTGTTTCCCATCGTTCAAATGTATGGGGAATAATGCTTGTGCTCTTGATGGATCAATAATTTTGGTGTTTGCTTCTTGGCTATTCAAAGTATGCTGATAGTTGGTGCAAGGAAGTTGCTTTGTCTGATGCCTGTGCTGCTAAGCTCTTTTGAAGAGTGCCCAGCCAAAAATACCCTTGTATTTTCCTTGAATTTGGATTTGCTTATTTGGATTTCTCTATGCTTGTGTTTGCTTGGGTACTTGAGATTGTGACTCGTCAAGTAAAGTGAGATATGAATGACGTATTTAGATGATGTGTCATGATCTTTGTATTCAGATAGATTCAAGCATAGAAAAACCTTTTAAGTAGAGAACCGATACTAACCTTCCTCCTATTGTTTGGGTATATAAAACAATAATCTCTCAATGTCAATCACCATCATACTTTGGAAAATTAAGTTATAAGAGTGAAATAATTTGAGGTTGACCTTTAGTCAAACTTTAGAAATAACAAAATGTACAGAGGCACACAACAAGGTTTGTTTAGAATAAAATAAAATAATTCACTCTTTGTAAAAAGCAAGTAATCGAGGGAGGGCTAGTTCAAAAATTACATGGAGTCCAAGTCCTGTTATAAAAATAAAATAAAACAGATCGAGTTGGTAGTTTCGATTCTCTATCAATAGTATAGAATTTATCTATGATTGTACCTATTCGAACTTTGTAAGAAAGAAGATTAGGAGAAGTGATATAGTCAAAAGTACTCCCCATGTAATAATTTCATCTCGTATTATATTATCATGATGTTAAATTAGATATTTTGATCGTACACATCAATACATGCATTATGCATATCCAAAATTACATTGATCAAGCTGTCAACTTCTCAAGAAAATCAACTACTGAAAAGATAATTTAGATCCATATTATTGGAGGATTAAAAAGACAAAATGTGGGAAAAAAAAAAGGGTGGCCGAAAAATCAGCACAATGCCATCATTAGTCATTAATATTTAATAATGAATGACCAAAACATTATACTCGACATGAGCGTCAAATGTGGTAGTATTGAAAAAGTGTGTCCTCAGCATCGCAAGTCCACGTGCCCCTCGAAAATGACCCGACCCACCAACAATTGGCATCTCACGGATCGAATCCATTGTTGGGTTCCTGCCTACAATGGTGAGGGAACTACCATTGTATTTACCAGTTGTGAATTTAAAGGTCATGGCCATAAGTAGACTCATTTCCGTCCGACCCGATGCGGTATAAAGTCCTTGGGCCCGACCCACTTCCTTGGAAGTTGGATCGGGTCCTTCTGTCAATGGGTCGTCGATCACAGAAAATTGGCCGAAAAAGGTTGGTGATTTGTCTGTAATGGAAGCTTTAGCAACCGGCACGACACTT
>JAESVK010001036.1:1183572-1224061 GCA_017140935.1 Hamamelis virginiana
AAACATTAATCTTTCAAAATTTACTCCGCAACTACCATAAGAAAGCCACTTGATGCAAAGTCTACTAACATCTCCGAATTGGCCTAACATTATGTAACTCTATTTTTATGGAAAAAAAAAAAAAAAAACACAAGAATTTAGAGGATTTGACAAGAACTAGTTGTCTTTAACTCACCAAACCTTGGCCACTTCTACCACACCACCCACTGGGTGCACCAATAGACCGGAAATCAGCCCACTCGCTCAAGCTAGCTTTTCCCAATACGATAACCCCAGCTTTCCTCAACTTCATCACCACACCCGCATCCCGAGGCACAACCGATCCAAGCAGCGCCAACGAGCCAGCCGTGGTGTTCAGCTTATCCTTGGTTGCAATGTTATCCTTTACCAGAATAGGAATACCATGTAACCCAGACGGTGAGGCAGGTGCCTTGGCCTTGCGCTCTTTGTCAGCCAAATCCGCCAAGTAGAGCGCGTCAGGGTTCACCTCTATAACCCCACGAAGAACCGGGTTGAGTCTGCTGATTTCTTTGAGGTAGAACTCAACGAGTTGCCTCGAGGTGAGTTTGTTTTGCTTGGAGGCTACTTGGAGTTCATCCACGCTGGCTTCTCTGATTGAGAAATGATGGCCGTTGATTGTGTGACACCCAGATGATAATATGGGTAGGAGGATCAGAAGGAGTGATGAGAGGATAGGAAAACTTGGTGTGGAGTAGATAGCCATAGCTGTAGCCGTGACAGAGTATTTGATTCACTGAGTCAACTCCCCGAGTTTACAACTTTGAAGTATGGAGTCGTTTGGAAATAAATGGGAGTTGTTTGGGGGAGTATCCACAGCCAGAGACTAAAAATAAGCAGAAATCGTGAGAGCTTACACTATTTATAGACTCAAAAACAAAAAACAAAAAGGGAGCGGATGTTGACACACCCTCAAGCTATTAGTCCACCCCCACCAATTTTGATTTTTTACCGTTTTATGAAAAAATACATTGTTTTTAAGAAAACTAGCCGCATAGTCCACTAGAAAACATCATTTTGAACAACTTTGTAGAAGAAAGTTTTTCCAAAATCTATCATTTAAGTAGACTTTTTGAACATTTATTATTTTTACAAAATATTCCGTAAAAAATGCCAAAAAGTCTGCTTAAATGATAGATTTTGGAAAAACTTTCTTCTATAAAATTGTTCAAAATGATGTTTTCTAGTGGATTATGCGGCTAGTTTTCTTAAAAACAATGTATTTTTTCATAAAACGGTAAAAAATCAAAATTGATGAGGGTGGGCTAATAGCTTGAGGGTGTGTCAACATCCCCTCCCAAACAAAACAAGAGGTAAAATGCAAGATGAGAGTGCCATTAGCATAGGTATGGGCCAGAGGAATTTTTAGAACATAACTAACGTACTATACTGCTTGGAAGCCCATTATTTAGAAGGCTCACATTCCAACACCTGGTCTCATGGACCTACACGGCTACACCTAGTCTCATGGGCCCCTTATTAACGACTCATTTGTATCACTGTATAATTGTATATTGTATAAGTCAAGATATATGGATAAAGAAAGAGGTTAAAACAAATTAAAAGAGTGTAAATTATGATAGCATACCAAAGAGGGAAATTGAAAGAATATGTAAATAAATCAAAGAAAATATCATAGAAAAAAGATAATGAATTTTGATTTGCTTTTATGCATATGTGTCTGCTACATGTATTTCCTTATTATACACATGCATCTAGGGGGGTAGAGCACGCATGCATTTGAGGCTCAAGACGCTTGGGGTTGGCGTGTCCTTGCCTCCACTCTTGTGTCTTCAACTGTTCCTCCAGCTGTCGAAGAGAGAAGGAGAAAAGAGCATGTAAAATGGAGAAGGGACAAGTGTGATAAGTGTCTGCACGGGCTTGCTTTGTTTCATTTTTAGGTCTATGGGCTTCATGCTTACATAAGCTTATGTAAGCATATTTTAACTTTATCATTTCTGTTGATATAGAAGTATGACGAAATTTTCTGCTCACATCAGATAGTTTAAAAGATGGATATAAATTAAATGATATTTCATTTAGTATTTTCCACTGGCAACGCAAAAGAGGGAGAGGTATTGTATTCTAATACTTTGATATTTCAAAATTATTCTCCAACAGAGAGACCTTATAAGGAAGCATTAATTAATGCTATCCAATTTGAAATTAGATAGAGAGAAAGGTGGCCTCCGAATCATGGTAGCTTGTTCAAACCCATAAGCAATCTCAATAAGCTCTGGTTCGGAACCTCTTAATCCTCCAAAACAAATCCCAAATGGCATTCCATCACTGCCATATCCGGCTGGGACACTAATTGCAGGGTACCCTCCAATAGCTAGCATGGGAGAAACAGCCCAACCTGGTGTTACTATTGCATCCAATTTATTTTCCTTCATCAATTTTTCAAACCCATCTCGCGATAGTTTTTCCATCATCTCCACTGCCTCTCTCTCTGCTTCTCCTACTCCGCTCGTCGACTCTGCCGCGATTAAAATTTCCTGACCATACTCTTTAGTCTTCTCCTGCAATGACCAAATGTACTAAATTTGTAATCTTCAAGCTAGTTATTATATATATTGTGTTTGAGAATCAGATACTAATTAATTACCAGATCTGGGTTGTTCAAGTTGAAGGCAATAATGTCTGCCAGCGACCTCACGGGCGAGTGGATCAGTTCTTTCAGGTAATCATTTAAGGAGAGCTTGAACTCTGCTACCACTGCCATTGCTTCTCCATTTTGATATTGATCCAGAATTATATCAATATTTGTTATTTTCAGATTATCCACCACGGTAGCTCCTCTTTTCCTACATTTTCAGGTCAGCAAGTACAAAGTTTAATGTACTTTTATTGACATTAATTTTTGAAACAGACTATCGATTAAATCCCATGAATGATTTTTAACTTTTATTATACGTACCTTAGTGTGTCAACATGTTGCTCGAATGTGGAAACGGCTGTAGATTCATTAAGAATATTGTCCGAAAATGGCTTCCTAACAATACCCAATCTCTTTCCTTTGAGCCCATCGTCTTTGAGAAATTGTTTGTAACCACCTTGGGGTATAAACTTAGCTGCTACCATTGTTGCTTCAGAGTCTCTTGGATCAAAACCGACAATTGCATCTAGCACGTAAACTGCATCCGATACCGTCCTACAAATAGGCCTGTAAAATCAATATATCTGTCTGAAGTTGGTTAAACACATCAGAGAGAAAGAAAAGGGAGATTGAATAGAAAATTCTATCACATAAATCTACCCAATTAAACAGTCATAATTGATGCTGTGAAAGAGATATTTTGGAATGGACCAGATTGGGAAAGTAAATTTGAATTAGAGTAGTGACCCGATTGTGTCTTGGCGGGGTGAAACCGGGATGACGCCGGCCCGGCTGGTGAGTCCAACCGTGGGTTTGAGCCCCACAACAGAGTTATAATCGGCGGGGCAGATGATGGAGCCATCAGTCTCAGTCCCCAGTGAGACTGCCACCATGTTTGCAGCTACTGATATTGCCGATCCGCTGCTCGATCCACATGGATCCCCCAAGTGAACATACGGGTTCTGCATGCTTCCATAGAAAATTTTTTGGTGTGATTTAATGGTAAAAAAAAACACACACACATATATATATATATATAAATGATCCATTGGGTCCAAACCCCATTTAAATAAATACGGTCCGCTCCTTATTGGAATAGTTGGGATAGTCGTGTTCCATGCAAAGAACACAAAATCAAAATGAGCAAATCATTCTCATTATTACAATTTTGGAATAATTTTTCTAAAATAATTATTAAAATATACTCATAAATTCAAGTTTCATTCTTTGGATGAAAAATACAAAATAAAATTTAAAAAGTTAGAATAATTCAAGATTTATGTTCCTATGGTTTAAATTTTGGAACCCCAAATCTCCTCTTCCAAGAAAAGTAGAAGTGGGGAGGATATCACTTCAACATTTTAAAATATCAAGAAAGAAAGCAAGAAAGGAAATCATGGGAGTAAAGAAAAAAGAAAAAGGTAATTACAGTATGATCCTCTCAACCATCTGGATATAGATTTGGTATTAATTACCCTTTTGATCAACACCTATTGATCATTTATATCAATGGCTGAAATGCTTCCACTGGATGGTTTGAAAGGATCTAAATGTTCTCATTTATCGTCTTGACTTGAACACTAAAGGACAAAGTTTTTCTAGCAATAATCTTATGTTTCTCACTCGTTTTTTTAGTAATAATCACAGTGATCCAACGGTCTTTTTTTTTTTTTTTTGAATGTCACTGTAAAAAACTGTGATTATGTTATTTTTCAAATTATTATCATTTTTTCTTGGTCTGTTTTTTCAGAAACTGACTGTTGGATTATTGTGATTTTTAACATGTGCGACATACATAACATGGATTTATAATCGAATGGTCAGATTTTCAAATTTTATTTTGCTACTAGCCATGTGGAGGTCTATTAATATTTCAGTATCTTTGTTATTTCTAAAATCAGCCCAAATCTAAGGCTTTTCTATTAATTGTAACTTATTAGTTTAGGCTTGTCCACACTAAATTGATCAACATCGTGTTGATCAACAGAGGTGACAATTCATGTAAACAGGTTGGGTTTGTGTCGTGTCAAGTCGAGAGGCATGTATTCGAGCATATGGGTCAACACGAACACAACCTATTTATTAATTGGGTCATAAATTCAAACACGAACACGACTTGTTTATAATTGGATTGACACAAACCCAACCCAATTAACCCAATTAATAATTGGATCGTATTTAGGTCAATACGAGTACACGACCAACCCAACACGATTATAACCCAATTAACCTGAACCTGCTTACTTTTTTACTTATATTTAAACATAAAAAATTATATAAATTACTTATTTATCAATGCAGTTTAAGTAAATATTCCAAAATGAAAATCATACAAAATAAATTAAATCATCCAAAAATGAAATTATAAATTAAAATCATAAAACTTAAAAATAAGCATCAAAAGCGAGTTATATGGGTAGGGTTGACATGAACATGACCTGTATATTAGGCGGGTCACAGCGAGTCAATTTCAGGTTACACGGGTTGATGCGAAACCGACACGCCTAACTACACGGGTTAAACGGGTCGACCCGATTCTGACCCGAATACGATTAGGAGTAACCCAAACTCACTATCTTAGTGTACAATTCGTGTTGTGTTCTCTGGTCGTGTCGCATTTGCCACCCCTATTGATCAAAAAGGGATCAATAGCAAATCCAAATCCCAACTGTATCTCCAATTTATATTTTGCATCTTTATAGTTTTAACTGTAACATATTAACCTCTTATACTTATGATTTGTGGCACTTTGCACCATTCTGTCAATTAGTCAGTTGTTTCTTTGACTAGAAAAATGTGTTAAACTTGTTAATTTTGTATGCAATATGTATCTTAGATTGCTAATGTACTGTAAATAAATTGATGAAGTTTCATAATTTTTTTAATATATTTTAATTTTTTTAATTATTTTTTTATACAATAAATAAAATTCATAATAAATAAAATATATTGAGAAAAATCATGAAATTTCACCGATATGCTTTTACATACATTAACAATTTAGAATAAATACTGCATTAAAAAAAATACAATCATAATATCATTTTTCAATCAAAAAAAAAAAAAAAATGATTACCTGATACAAGGATGCAAAATCCACAAATCAAAATTAAAGAGGTTAATGTATTGCAATTAAAATTATAGAAATGTAAAATGTAAATTGATGATAGTTGTGAGTTCAAACTATAATTTTTTTTTTTTTTTTTTTTTTAAAATCAAGAAAAAGAAGGAAAAGAATACTAACCACACCCTGTCCACTTCTTGCACACCACCCATTAGGAATAGTGAGAGAGCGAAACTGATACCACTCAGAAAGACTAGCTTTCCCCAAAATCACAGCCCCTGCTTTCCTCAACTTCTCTACCACGAATGCATCCCGAGGCACCTCCGAACCCAGCAGTGCGTACGATCCAGCCGTCGTGTTGAGCTTGTCTTTCGTAGCTATACTGTCCTTCAGCAGCACCGGAATACCATGCAATGCTCCCAACAATCTTGGGTCGTCCAGATTATTCATCTGCCTCTTCCGATCAGCTTCGTCCGCTTGATCTTGCGCATCTGGGTTCACTTCTAGTACGCCGCGAAGCAGGGGATTGAGGGTTTGAATCTGTTGCAAGTAGAAGTCAACGAGTTGTCTTGAAGTGAGTTTTTTTTGGGTGAAGGCGCAGTGGATGTCGTTGATGGTGGCTTCTTGAATCGTGAATTGTGAAGCGTTAATGAAGCCGGAGAAGAGTAATAGTGAGATGAGAGAAGAGGAGAGGAGAGAGATTGGAGTGCTGATCGCCATTTTCTCTCTCTTTCGATCTCTAAAACTGGAACATTACTTATGATTATTATTTAGGGCATATAGGTAAACTAAAGTCGGAGTCTACGAACGAACTATTTGGCCAATGAAGTGCTGTTGACTTCAACACATCTAAAAAAAAAAAAAAAAAAAAAATTGATTCTTGAAATTTCGGATTCTAATTTTGCAAAAAAAAAAGGGTATGGTCTACATTTATGGGCGCGTACAAAAGTTTCTTGTATTTTGACTGGAAAAGAAGAAATTGGAGACCGTTTGGATCACTATTTTAGCCTTTGTGCTGTGGAATACGAAGAATCTCGATTCTTTGAGTCTCTGAGGAAATGTGTAATAAATGAAGGTCCATATATTAATTTTTTTCTGATTGGTTGGTCAAGAGAGAATTCCTACTGCTCAACACCAATGTTTTGTTATCATTGCTATATATAATGCCCCGGAAATCACTTCCCATGTTATCTATTTTCACCCCCACTATGTTTCTTGACCATTTTCACATTGGGACTTGGTATGAACAGAGAGTCTTAATTCTAGTGGAGTTCCTAGTAGCCTTGTATGTTTGTTTCTGGTTTCTGTGCAATGGCATTTGGAGGAATAGAATACAACTAATGCTCTTTTTGAACACCAATCTCAATTCCATTATTCTGTTGCCAAAGGTTTATTTGCAACTATCAATTAAAATACAGAGTACATCGAAATGGTACTATTCGTCGGTTTCAGTTTTGTCCTTAAGTCCTCCTATTATTTCCCACTTTCAAGTACCTGTCCATCTAAAAGTGCACAAGGTGCGCAAAAATAAGAACAACCAGACTTATATCCAAGAGTTAAAGCTCTTATAAAATTGTCTAAATTAAACTTTTAATAGATTGACATGGAATACCTTTCCAATTTTATTTAACTTGGCAATTTCTAGATATCAATGCATGCAAGTTCGATGAGGCATGAATCAAATCTTCAAGGTCGAAATGAAGGTGGCTTTCTAATCTTTGTAGCTTGCTCAAAGCCATAAGCAATCTCAATCAGCTTTGGCTCTGAACCCTTTAATCCCCCAAAACAAATGCCAAATGGCACCCCTTTGCTATCATATCCAGCAGGGACACTTATTCCTGGGAATCCTCCAATCGCAAGAACTGGAGCAATTTGCAGTGGACCAGGAGACACCAATGCATCCAGCTTATTCTCCTTCATTAACTTCTCAAATCCATCTCTCGACAATCTGTCTAAATTTAATATGGCTTTCTTCTCTACATCTCCAATTCCATTTGTGGTTTCGGCTGCTACAAAGAACTCTTGGCTAAATTCCTTTATCATTTCCTGCCGCACAATCGAGTGAATATATTAGTCATTGTCCAATGTCGGATCTTATCATGTCAATCCAATCTAGAATATGACTAAAGGCCCGTTTGGATTAGTTTTGCCTCAAATCGCTTTTGATGAACTGCCTTTTCACATATTTTTTTAACAGTTGTGTATCAACTATCCGTACTTCACATATCAAAATTTTCATACTAAAAGTGATTTGGCAAAAGCTAGGAACAGCTTTGCCAATCATCCTATCACCCCTCTCAAGTCATCTAAAAGTAATTAATTGTAATCCCATCTCTTAGATCAAAAGAAATTTTGAGCTCTAAAAGTGATTTTAGGCGAAACTAATCTAAACCAAACGGTGCCTAAACAAACCCAATGCTGATAAGCATACTTACCAATTCCGGGAATTTCTGATTGAAGGCTATTACATCTGCTAAAGATCGCACTGGGGAAGCCACCAGCTCTTTTAGATATGCATTCAAGGCTAGTTTGAGCTCAGCATGCACTGCAGTTGCTTCACCGCTAGAGAAAAAGTCTAAGATAACATAGATGTTGGCTACTTCCAGATAGTCTACCAAAATTGCACCACCTTGCCTTGTTTTGCACAATTAAAAAAAAAAAGGTTAATAATGTTATTTTGAGCTTAACTCAAACTCTAACATGCATTATCTAGTAGTTAATTGAGAGTGGCTAATTGTAAAGTGCAGTTTGCTACCTTAGTGTCTGGAAATGATGCTCAAAAGCTTGTGTTTGGTCAGAATCATTGATGAAACTGAAGAATGGATTCCTCACTATGCCTAATTTCTTCCCTTTGAGCCCATCAACCTTGAGAAATTGCTTATAGCCACCAAGTGGAATGTATTTTGAAGCTGCTCTGGTTGCTTCAGCATCATTGCAATCAAAACCTACTATTGCTTCGAGTACATAAACGGCATCCAAAACTGTCCTGCAAATGGGTCTGTTCTATCCAACACAAGAAGGAGTGCTTTGTTAATGGTAATTGTGAGACCAATTGTAAAAACTGAACTAATATATGAGTTTCGATGATAATATATTCAGTCTAGTGAAAAAATAAAATAAAATGGTAGCGTATGTTGTCACATGAAGATCACACTGAAAAATTCCAAAACCTTGGAAAGAAAAGGAAATTTACCGAATCATATGTTTCATAGATGCATTAGATACAATAGTTGTGGAGGGGGAGTATAGAAAAAGTTATGATGTTAGCAACATTCTAATTGACCACAAATAATTGTATAATGAATCCAAATTTTATCTTCTTTTCCTTTGTTGAGTGACAACATACGAAGCACAATGCTCTGTTTGATTGTATTTTCTTGGCAATCAAACAGGCCATCGATGGGGAAAATCCACACAGGAAAATTTTACTGTCATCTACCCGATGGTGTCCTGTCTGGGAGTTATTGGGATGACCCCAGCTCGGCTGGTGAGACCAATAGTGGGTTTAATGCCTACTACTGAATTAAAACTAGCTGGACATAGGATGGATCCATCAGTTTCGGTTCCGAGTGATACTGCTGCCATATTTGCTGCTACGGATATTGCTGATCCACTACTTGACCCACAAGTCCCTGCTGATAGAACATAAGGATTCTGCAGACCTCCCACAACATAAGTTCATAACCATTAGTTTCTTACAATTATATATATATATATATAATATTTTGGAAGAGAACCCCACAAGCATTTTGAGCTTTTGATTGTACTCAAAAACAGTTTTTAACTGACCTGACCTTGGCCACTTCTGGCACACCAACCCCTGCGTTGTCCTATAGACCGGGTACCAGCCCATTCACTCAAGCTAGCCTTTCCCAATATGACAGCCCCCGCTTTCCTCAACCTCCACACCACGCCTGCATCCCGAGGCACAATCGATCCAAGCAGCGCCAATGAGCCAGCTGTGGTGTTCAGCTTATCCTTGGTTGCAATGTTATCCTTTACCAGAATTGGGATACCATGCAGCCCAAACAGTGAGGCAGGTGCCTTGGCCTTGCGCTCTTGGTCGGCCATATCAGCTTGGTAGAGCGCGTCAGGGTTCACCTCTATGACCCCACGAAGGACCGGATTGAGTCTGCTGATTTCTCCGAGGTAGAACTCAACGAGTTGCCTCGAGGTGAGTTTGTTTTGTTTGAAGGCTTCTTGGAGGTCATGCACACTTGCTTCTCTGATTGAGAATTCATGGCTTTTGATGGCTTGGGACACTGATGATAAAATGGCTAGGATGATCAGAAGCAATGATGAGAGGAGAGGAAAACTCAGTGGGGAGTAGATAGCCATACCGGTGCTGGAGTGTTTGACTCACTGAGTCAACTCGCTCATTTTTCAGCTATGGATTTTGTTTACCTGAGAGCTGTCCAGAGGCTATAAATTAATAAACAAATTAAAACCTGCCTGCAAGCTTACAACATCTATATAATTTAAGAGGACCTTTTTAGCATGATATTGGGTTAGAAGGAGAATATTCATTGTTTTGCATTTTCAAAGCTCTGATTTCCCAAAAGAAGCTGGGGTAGAAATATAGAAGATCGTGTATTGTATATATTATGAATTTCCCGACTTATTGGCAAAATGGACCGTCACCTTTAGGGTAATGGAAAAGAAGTTGGCCGACAAATATAAGAGATGGTGCAAATATGACTGTGGGGGCCATTTCCAACCGCCTCAAACACCAAAGGGTCCAAAGCCAAATGAGCCTTATGTGGGCCCCACAGCACCTTTACTTATGCATCACTCAAGGGGTAAGGCTCCTTCCCCCAATAAAGCTTTGTCAGACAAGCTTTATTAGGAAAACCAAGCCTTTAAGGCTAGGGGACAAAGATTACTTACTGGCCAAGCAACCTCAGCCTATTTAAGGAGGCTTCCTCCACAATAGCAAGGTACGCTCACTTACGCCAGCTCTTCTCTCCTTTCACATACTATCATGCCTTATACTAACTTTGGCATCGGAAGGTCTTTGGCAGGCCCCACGACGGGGTTCAGCTCCGCATTCAGCTTCCCAGCTCAAAATCCAGCTCCGCCTCCACATGTCCGACAATTTCAGCCACATAAATGAAGGAATAGAAAAAGGGAACGCATCAAATACCATTTATAAGGGTGGTGCTAGCTTACCGAAAGTCTAGTTCTCCACAATGACCACTTTTCAATTCTTCCCCAGGATCAATATGCTAACCTTCTATCAGATATTATTATTATAGCACCATGTATAGTTGTGAAGGGCAAAATTAAAGCATTAGAATTGAGCAAGCATAGCAATAGCTGCTTAGTTGGGCATGCATCCAACTCCACTTGAAGCTTCTTAATGCCTCAATCATTAGCAATTTGAAGACTATATATCCCTTGTGGCCCAAAGCTCAGCAACAACGTACACTCCCACTCTCAATGCATAGCAAACTATCCCACCATTGTCACTGTGGGAACCACACTTTTGCACCCATGACCCATTAAGGGTTCTAAAGTTAAAAATAAAGAGATCTTAACGAGGCCACAAGTCTTTGCCATTAGCTCTCATCACGTGGGAACCATAAGTCCTATACTCTTCCTTTGATCAGAAAGTCAACACTTGGGGGAGAGCTAAGGGCAACTTACAGTAGAAAAAAATTGTTCAAGCCTTCTCTTACAAAGAAGGGCCATGCCTATTGATGGGTGACTGAAAATGTGAGTTGTGTAAGACAAGGCATACTTGGTATGGCTTGTTACTATATATCAGCAAAAGACATGGCCATTTCTAAGAGCCAGTCGTTCCTTTGATCTGGTGGCAGAAAGCCTCTCCACAAAGTGTATGAAACACTCCATCAAGAAACTAATTCCCTTCTATATAAAGAGAACCTCTCCACCAATCCAAGTATACTATCTTTCTCCAATACTTCATTTCAATTATTTTACTATGCTAAAACACTGACTTTGGCATTGGAGCTTTCTTAGACAGGCTTCACAGAGCTCCGCAACTGGGAAATCAGCTGATTCAGCTATGAATCAGTTGATCGAGCTACACTCTTGAAGGGATGAAGGAAGAGAAGATATCAACTTCCAAAGGTGATACTAGCTGTCTGAAAATCTGATTCACCATAGTCACGATTATTACAATTATGCTCAACTGCTGTAGCTAAGTCAGATTTATCCTCCAGCTTAATTCTAATTTTAATAACGAGTATCAATACATATCCATGAGCCCAAATTCGAAATCTTTCACTTTAAAAGTGAGAATACATAACATTGAGCCAATAAACTATCGTATCCTTTCCATCATCTCGATCTGCTAACACACTTTTTCCCTTTCTTTTTTCTTTTTTTTTTTTATTTTTTTTTTTTTGTGGGGTGGGGATGTGGTTGTTTTAGATTGTTCGTGTATATTTAGCCAAAGCAACCAACACAAGCTGGGGAAGATGAGTGAGATTGTGCGGGCTACTATTTTAACATGTGGAATTCGCACCAACATCTCCACTTAAATCTTAATTGCCAAATGACAACATTAACACTATACTTTTATATGTTGCCATAATAATATTTTTAGTAAAGGCTGTAAAGCATCATAGCATTAGATAACTATCACAAGAATTAAGAAACTTCAATAAATATGGACTGAAACCAAGGTCTCCCATTTACACTAGGAAGAAAGGTGCCGCTAGCCCACTAGGCCACAAGGCCTTTGGCGTTGCCAAAATAATCTTGATATATCCTCAAAGATGGCAGTTTGATGCTTTAAGGTCGAAATGAAGGTGGCTTTCTAATCTTAGTAGCTTGCTCAAAGCCATAAGCAATCTCAATTAGCTTTGGCTCTGAACCCTTTAATCCCCCAAAACAAATGCCAAATGGCATCCCACTAGTATCATATCCAGCAGGGACAATGATTCCTGGGAATCCTCCAATTGCAAGAACAGAAGCAACACCCGGACCAGGAGTCACCAATGCATCTACCCTATTCTCTCTCATCAACTTCTCGAATCCATCTCTCGATAATCTTGCTAAATTTAACAAGGCTTTCTTCTCTAAGTCTCCAATCCCATTTGTGTTTTCGGCTGCTAGAAAGATTTCTTGCCCAAATTCCTTCATCATTTCCTGCTCAACCATCCAAATGAATTGCAGAATTGGTCATCTCTTCCAAAATTAGATTTAGGTCCCATTTGGATTAGTTTTGTCTAACATCATTTTGGAGAATTATTTTTTCATGTATTTTTTAGAGTCACATCCAATGAATAATCTCTTTACGTATTAAAATTTTCATACCAGAAGTGGTTTTACAGGAAGCTAATCCAAACAGGACCTTAATCTTGTCAGTTGAATCTAGAACAATGCTCAAATTAAGAAAGCTGTTGCTGATATACTAACCAAGTCCGAGAATTTCTGATTGAAGTCTATTACATCCGCTAAGGTTCGTACTGGAGAATCCACCAGCTCTTTTAGGTATGCATTTAAGTATTGTTTGAACTCAGCCACCAATGCTGTTGCTTCACCGCTACTAGTGTAGTTGAGGATAATGTCGATGTTTGATATTTCCAAATGGTCTACCAAAATTGCACCTCCTTGCCTAATTTGAAAAGTCAAAAAATTATCCAAAAGTTCCTGAGTTTAGAGTTTCTTATTCTTTTGTCTATTAATGTTTAAAAGACCATCGGACTAGACTGAATTTTGTTACCTTAGTGTATGGAAATGCTGCTCAAAAGCTTGTGTGAGAACAGATCCATTGATGAAAGTGAAAAATGGATTCCTCACGACCCCCAATCTCTTCCCTTTGAGCCCATCAACCTTGAGAAATTGCTTATAGCCCCCAAGCGGAATGTATTTTGAAGCTTCTCTGGTTGCTCCAGCATCATTGCAGTCAAAACCCACAATGGCATCCAGTACATAAACAGCATCTGAAACTGTCCTGCAGATGGGCCTGTTCCATCCAATATACCAAGAGTCTGTCATTAATGGTTAAAGCCTAAAGGTACCACCACCACTAAAATTGTGAGACCAGTGATCGAAACAAAACATAAAGGTTTCAAGGATAATTCGGGTGAGTTAAAAATTTATGTTGTTGCATGAAAATGAGAAAATCACAGTTTAATTCCGAGGCATTGGAAAGAAACAGAATTTATATACATGCACTATGCTCTGTTCGATTGCTAATAATTAATATGGTACTAGGGAGAAATATTATCTGAAAATCGGCATGGTGGTTGTAAGTTCTCAGTCTTTTCATTTCTGGGCAATCAAACAGACCATCAATGTGGAAAATCTTATATCATCATACAGGAAAATTTTACATAACCTACCCAACGGTGTCCTGTCTTGGAGATATTGGGATGACCCCTGCTCGGCTGGTAAGACCAACAGTTGGTCTAATGCCTACTACTGAGTTAACACTTGCTGGACATAAGATGGACTCATCAGTCTCCGTCCCCAGCGACACTGCTACCATATTTGCCGCCACAGATATTGCTGGTCCGCTACTTGAGCCACAAGGACTTACCCCTAGAACATAAGGATTCTTCACACCAGGACAGAACATGATGTTAATAGTTTTTTCCAATTCTCAATACAAAACCGTGTGTATGTGTTAATCCATATTATGAGTTGATCAGCAAATATATATGCTACAGATATTGCTGATCCATAACTCACCTGACCTTGTCCACCTCTAGCACTCCATCCATCAGATGAATTAGAGGACCGAAAATTAGCCCATTCACTCAAGCTAGCCTTTCCTAATATAATAGTCCCAGCTTTCCTCAGCTTCATCACCACCCCTGCATCACGAGGCACGATTGATCCAAGCAATGCAAAGGAACCAGCTGTGGTGTTCAGTTTATCCTTGGTTGCAATATTATCCTTGAGCAAAATAGGAATGCCATGTAACCCAAACAGTGACCCAGGTGCCTTGGCCTTCTTGCGCTCTTTGTCAGCCACATCGGCCTGGTGGAGGGCTTCTGGGTTCACCTCTATTACCCCACGAAGGACCGGGTTAAGTCTGGAGATTTCTTTGATGTAGAACTCAACGAGTTGCCTCGAGGTGAGTTTGTTTTGCTTAAAGGCTACTTGGAGGTCATGCACACTAGCTTCTCTGATTGAGAATTCATGGCCTTTGATGGTATGGGATCCTGATGATAATATGGCTAGGAGGATCAGAAGTGCTGAGAGGAGAAGAGAACTCAATGGGGAGTAAATAGCCATAGCTGTGGTTGTGTATTTGACTCACCGAGTCTTAAGATTGGTTTGGATGACAGTAGCTAGGGATGGTTAAATATCTTCAGCCACTGATTATAAATTAAGAAACCTGTGAGCTTTCACCATTTATATAACTTGAAACGTTTATGTCATAATATATAATGAATTCAGAATTGGGATGATCTTGTTTGTAGACTAGGAAAGGATTAAAAATTCACCAAATGCTGTGCGAATGGTGTATGTAAGCTGTTTTTATTGCAAAATACAATGATATAATTCGATACAAGAAGCTAAAGAATCTGAAAATAGTGTATTAATCAATTCTTTGACTTAATCTGCATGATGAAGTATCATCATACGAATATCCAGAAGGAAGTCTGACCTATAAATATAATTGATAGTGTATGACCAGTTCAACACCCCAGAACCTTTGCCGTCCATTAATTCTGGTTAACTTGTCTGTTTGGACCTAGTAAATGTTCCATATGATTTCCTCTGTTTGGATCTCTGAAAATGTAAAAAAATTACTTAAAATGAATTTCCTTCTTTAGAATTTATAAACTTCCATTTTTCTTTCCTCATTCTTTTGTGGTCCAAAGAGATACTTACATTTCAGAAAGGAAAATATTTATCAGTTCCTTTAGTATTGTACTTATGGAGGCAAACTTTGCTATCCATTTTGATTGATATGAAGAAGGGTGACCCCCAAATCATTCAGACCAGTTCATAGACCTGGCAATGGGGCGGGTTTGAGTATGACCGAGAAGGACAGCAACAGAAAGCAAAAATATTCACTCCTTGTCGCCTTCCCAATAAGGTCGGCAATTCAAATTAAGGTCAAGTAGGGTATCATTCTCAGGATGATCACAAATTTGGCGTCTTTTGGCTTTTGACAATCTCTTAGAATATGTAAGCTGATATCATTCTTAGGATGATTACAAGTATGGCATCTAGGATAGTCATATGCTGAATAGCTCTGTTGCTCTGTCTTCTTTGATACAATTCTGTCTTGGATCGCCAACCTTCCAAAAATGTTTAATAGTAGGGATAACTCGCATTTTCCTCTGACACTTTTCACTCAAATATGTCTAGCTGCAGGCTGATAAACCAATATGATAGCTCATAGCAGCTTTGGCAGGAAATTCATTTGAGGATTTAGGATCCTGAAGTACTCCCCCCAAAGACTGAGTTAATGGGATACCACTGAGATAGTAAATAGTGGTAGTCATATATGGAGCTAGGAGTGTTAGGAGAGGGCTAGAGGCATACATCTTCGAATTTCCCACATTCACTTTCTAGCCCGAAGCTTGGCAAAAATTATCAATGTAATCCCATGTCACATGAGCGTGCCTCTCTTAGCAAAAAGAGGTCATCTGCAAAATAAGATGGGAAACAGGGTGGCTACCTCGAAAAGCCATAAGCGGCCTCTAAACCTTGTCGTCCAGATTCGTATGCAAGTTTTGAGTTGGGATATGCATGTATTTGGTTAAAGGGGACTAAAAATGTGTTAAGCATAAATATAGTGGGTCACATGGCAACATGGAGTGTATTAAAAGAATATTCATATATGATCATTAGAAATAATCAGCTTGATTTACTCGACCAATTGACCAAATTTCACTTCAAAAGAGCACCAACCATTCGCTAGGCCCCATTTACTAGATTAATTGTACCAGAAATTAGCTTGGTTTACTAATTTTAATTGTTCAATTCTCATCAATTTCTTTAGACAATAGAAACATTTAAAAACTGTTTTGAAAGAGTACGCAAACTGGCTTGTTAACATTTAGCGAACCAAGTTTTGGTAGGACTTTGATGAGGTGTTTGTTTCTAGCCAATAACGGTCCATATTTAGCATTGCCCTGTTTTTCAAATCTCTGTTTCATCTCATCCTATGACGAGGCCAAATCGAACAGCTAGCAACTTGAGCACATATAAGTTCAAAATTAACAATCATAAAAATAGGAAGAAGAAAAATACCTGATCATTAATACCTGATCAGCTAGCAACTATAGCAACTTGAACCACTTTTAATCTACAATTTTAAAAATCCTAAATACCTGATGATCATTAATAATAATATCGAGAATTTTTCAATTCAATAAGTGCATTATTACATAAAAATAGGAAGAAGAAAATAAAACTAACTCATAATATAAGTATAGAATTAAAACAAACACTAGCATATAGATTCAAAAATGGCAATGGATGGATCACTTGCAAGGGGTGAACTTGCATGAGCTATTTCCGGCACCAGAATTAGCCCTCTTGAACCGCAGAGCTGTGAGGAGGACATTCCGAGTAGATCCCATCAAAGCCATATTCATATGTTGGATGACAGAAAGTGTATTGTATGGGAACTGAAGACTATTGTAGGAGTTGAGAAATGCAGTAATCCCTTCCCTTAGCAGGGTCCTATAAGGGTCTCCTCTTCCTTGCAGGCCTACCCATAGTGACATGTCTGTCCCATATCTCCTCGCCGCTACTAGTCCGAAAATAACAGCTACCTTTGATTCTGGGTTCACTGCCCTCCAGTAGCATTTGTACTCTGGCATTGTCCAGGACCTGGAAATTAAAGAACCATTAGATCGATCAGATTAAGCTAAGGTAACATACCACCACGCTAAATGGTTTCTGTGCTAGTGGTGTGCTTTCTCTTATCATCAAATCTGTTAAATCTAGAAAAAATGCTAAAGATGGTCCCAAATGCACATGATGTGCATCAGGCTATATATAGACCTCCTCTCATTGAAGTCTTAACAATGAACTTACTCATATGGGCAGGCTGAGGCTTCAACAAACGGCATTGGTGGCATTGGTGGCAATGGAGGCAACGGTGGCATTGGTGGCAATTGAGGTACTGATGGAAGCCTGGGAGGTGATGGAGGTACTGTAACTGGGGATACTTGTGGTGGCGTCGGATTAGCAGACTTTGGGCAGAAGGACATGGGTTGAGCAGGCTGAGATAGCAAAGAATCCACTGTATACATCTCCATATCAAACATCCTAAACATTAATCTGAGATACTGAGCTGGACCAGCAGCTGCGGCACAACCCATTGACCCCTGATCACCGCCAGAAACCTTGGCATAACAACCACTTAAGTCAGGGGTGCCCTCTAACCTCATGGCATAGCTTCCAAACCAATTTGTAGTATCTTCCCTCGACATTATGATTTGTCCGTTGCTGCCGGGGCAGGCCACTGTAACTTTTATCCCTGCACAAAACTTGATGTTAAATTTATTCCAATAATTAACATTTTTAATGCTATGTAAGGATTCTCAAAGCAGTTTATTTTTAATTGCTTAATAAAAGGGGTCAATTGTACACATTCACATGATAAAATATCACTGCATGCCTAGAAGTTTAAAGGACAATCTTGAAGAAGTATATTTACCAAGCCCCATTCATCCTATTCATAAAGGCATTATGCATCATTGAATCTTTGTGATGGTCATTAGAAGTCGTTTTCCCCTGAAGTTGCTTCTAATAACAAAGGCAAGCCTGTTTTATTTGAGGCCTCAAACAAACAATAGATGGTTGCTCACTTGCTCCTAAGCATACCTCCAAATTCCTCAACGCCCTGTTTGGATTAGTTTTGGCTAAAATCACTTTTGTATAACTATATTTTCACATATTTCTTTAGAATTATATCCAAACCATCTCGTACCAAAATTTTCATATTATAAGTGATTATGGCAAAAGCTAGGAACAGCTTTTAGACAAAGCTAATCCAAATGGAGCCTTGTACATTTGGTGAAAGTTGCCAATCACTGGGTGGCATGGCAAGGCATGCTTGGTGTTGAACCAGAATCAAAATAGTGCAAGTAATTCACATGCCCAAGTGTTTTAATTTAGTACCACACTATGATTGTGAAGTTGTATTAACTACTTGTTGAGATCATTCAGTACAAGATTGTACATAATGAGGAAAAAAAAAACAGAAAATGTAATTTTAAGTGATTATAGAACTCACCAGAGAGAGGATAATCAAAGAGGGATTGTTGGCCATCTTTGCATTGGTCACAGAAGACGGTGCCAGTGACCATGGCATCACCTCGAGTTCCATCGATGGCTACAGCAAGAACGAGAAAAGCCGTAAAGAGGAGCTTGATTAGGAAATCCATGGAAACTTGGAAAGTGTGGATGGGAAACTAAAGCAAGAAGGGTAATAAAGGGAAGTGGGTGTTGTGATGATGAGAATGTGAACATGAGCAAATTACAGGAGTCGATAGTAATTAAATAGGAGTGATGTTTTGTAACTCTCAACTGTCACCATTTATTATTGTGGGAGGAAATTAATTTGAAAATACTGTGGAGAGTACGGTATTTCATTTAATACGCTGTTGCATTTATGCATGAACAATAATTTATCTTTAAGTGGTTTACCAAAACTAATAATAATAATAACTTATCTTTTGGGAACGTTTTGTTTTGGATTAATCAATATAAGAACAGGGTCCACTGCGATTGATGAATTCAATAAGAAATGTTTTCATGTTTGATAAGCATGTCCACCAACATTAGTGCATTCCATTGCCCATTTAATGATTCAGAATCAGATCAGATTCTCATAGTTAGTGACATTTGAGAGTGAGTGAGAGAGAGAGAGTCTTGCACCTAACGTATTGAAGGCGGATGTCTTTTTTTCAAAAGTTTCAGACGTGTAGGTGTGCAGCCGTTATATTTTACATTTCAGGCGGTGGAGCGTTTTAGTTGGGCGTCGAAGATGGTGAGAACATTGATGGGGAGAGAGAGAAAGAGAGAGAGAAAGTTGGCGGAGGAGCATTTCTCGTGCCCAACCCAACCCATCCAGGGAGGATGGAATGATTGTACAGCGCCAACTGTTTGGCTACATGCTCAGAAGATTTGATATTATGAGTAGTTCAGGCCCAAGAAACTTTTTGTATCTGTAAAGCCCAGAAAGAGTTAAAAGGTCCACGTGCAAAAAGATTCATTGGTTAGAAAGGTGAAATTGATATCAATGAGCGAAATCTTGGGCTTGGAGTAGCTTGTGGGATTATGTGAAGAAGAAGAAGATAGAATGATCACAGGTTTCACGTATAAATCTGGACTTCAGGTTTATTTATTAGGGTTCCTCCGCAATGGACTTCTAAGCAATTTTCATTCTGAGTTAATATTTAGGCGTGTTTGTGTGCTTTATTATTTAAGAAAAGGTTATGCAAACGGGCTTTTAGTTCCAAAGAAGAAAGGATCATTCCCTATCAGGTTAGACTAGAATGGTCATTTTCTCAATTGAAGAGAATATGCATTGTCTTATAAGAGCATCTGCAAAGCTCATTTTAACTTTTGGTTTAGTGTCAGATGGACACAGTTCTTACAGCAAACTTGCTCCAATTGAGCACTTTAACTTATCAAAATTTTGGTCAAACTTCACTGACCATTTTAATTGCAGCGGCTAGATTAAAGTGTGAGGTGGCAATTTTTTTTTAAACAAGCCAATTGCCGGTATTTTCCATCTCATTTTTATATAATTTTTTTTTAATTAGTTTAAATTAATTGTATCACCATTTTGTCACACCGATTAATTGTGTCACCAAAATATAATTTTATAAACACATTATTAATTGATTTTGTCTCACAAATTAATTGTATCACAAAAATATTATTTTCCAAACACATTATTAATTGATTTTGTCACACAAATTAATTGTGTCAGCTGTTATTTTTTATTTATTTGAATATTATTGTTATCAGCGAGCTAATAACTTAAAATATAAAAATTAAATATTTTAATTTTAAAACTAATTAAATGAATATTAAATATTAATTTAATAAATTTAAAAAGAATTTAAATTAAATTCAAAACGTATTATCGATTATTAATTGTAATTGGAATAACTCAATTTTACTTTTGCCATGTGGACACTTGTAGTGTCACTTAAACAAAGAATGTGATGTGGCTAAAGGGTCGCATCTGGATTCTCTACTTGGGCTTGGATATGCTTGGGTGATGTGGCATGATCTGGATGATCTACTTTCACTTGGATTATGTGCTAACCATCCAAATCATGCCACATCACCCAAGCACCAAGCAGAGGGTCTTCATTGGAGATGCTCTAATTTTAAAGTGTGACATTAGAGATGCTCTAAGATAGATCCCTTCACCACTAACTCACCACCACTACTACTTCCACCATCATCCTCCCTGCCATCCCCGATACTGTTGTTATCAACATTGCTTCCACCGCCTCACCTTCACTACTACTACCCAATCACCACCACGTGATTGCTGCTTCCCCACCACTGCTACACTCCTATCACATCTCACCATCAGCTAGACGGCTAGAATGAAATGGCAATTCTTTTCTAGACATCCTTCTTGCAACCAAATAATAAAATGACTATCCTCTAAAAATTGAATTTAAAATGAGTTTACACGAGAGTATTCCTTTAGCTGGAGGCCCTTCCCATGCCCATTTTCATTCACATTCGCAATCAATTCCTGTTTACAGTTATCTCCTCTTCATTCCATTCCTATTGCCATTTCATCCCTTTCAAAGACAATCTCTTTATTCCACTCGTGCAAACCAAGCGTATCACAATAGTCTTGGGTGTGTTGAACTCAGGAGGCATTGTTAACGCAATAGATTCGACCCAGGAAACCTTAAAAACATGCTTAAAATCGAGGCAAGACCAAACAAGTAACCTAAGGTTCATTCCAAGAGACATCACTGGTCCATTAAGACACACAAATAAATCAATAAAACATGCAATATACTTCTCCAAGCAAAGATAAATAGTAGAATAAATTACCATCTCTTAACTCGGAACAAACCATTAACACAAGGTTACATTCTCTTATATTATTCAGTCACAAATTTATAACAGCCGAAACTGGCACTCAAGCTCAAGCCCAAGAGAAGAATTAAACAAAATCAGAGGGCGAACAAAAATGATATTGGACATAACAAATAATTCTAAACAGCAACAGCTGATACAAACAAACCATTTAGGCCTAAATAGTGCAACTACTTAAAAATGGCTACCAAAATTGTCTCCATACTGCACTCCACAGTTATAACAGTCAATGAAGAACACAAGAAGAAAAATAAAAGTAAAAACCAATAATTTCATTGATTCAACATCTTAAACTTAAAATAAGTTCTTTCCTTTTTTCTATTTCTCATTGTCTCAACCTTCAACATCACACCTGTATCTTCCTGTCTTCAGTTTTCTTCAGTAAGTCCGTCCTCACTTTTCTCAGCACTACACCAA
The DNA here is from genome assembly GCA_017140935.1 of Hamamelis virginiana. Lineage (NCBI taxonomy): Eukaryota > Viridiplantae > Streptophyta > Magnoliopsida > Saxifragales > Hamamelidaceae > Hamamelis > Hamamelis virginiana. The sequence goes on from JAESVK010001036.1 coordinate 1,205,700, forward strand.
AAAGAAAAGAAATTAGTTTCTTAGAGATTTAAAGCAGCTTATCAAATATAATTCAGCCATACATTAACATTCAGTCATACTGCAAAAGGAAAGCATAGTACAGTAGTCAGACAGAAGGCAAAGGTCTGAACTTTTTATCCCCATCACGAGAAAAGATAATACAACCGTTAAAAGGAGAAAGATAAGTCTTTACTTACAAATCCGTACGGTGATATTCATGTCACTCAGTATGAAAGAATTACAAACGAATGATTGCAAAATTTAAAATTGCATCTCACCAACAGTTTAGTTCTAGGTTGAGAGTGGTCCGCAAGGAGTTCTTATCAAAACAAAGTTAAAATAATTAAGGTGAAGCCATCTTGAAAACAAATTTTAAGCATTACTTGAATATTGAATACTCTTGGACACTACTACTCTAAATAAAGCTCAACTAAACCCAACTACATTCTAACAACCAACAATTAGAGTTGGAAATGGGATGGGTATTTATTGTTTTTTATGTGGAGTTTGGCGAGGTCCAGATTGGCAACCCATGCTAAGCACATTTGAAAACAGGCTGGTGCTAGGACTATTACCCGTAGGAACCTCCAGTAAAGCAAGATGGCTACCTTAAAGAACTTACAGGTAATGAAGGAAGGGAAGCTAAAGACTCAAAAGAAAAGTGCAAACCCAACCTCACTCGTTTATAATCGAGTTAACCTGTCACTTCATAATTTTAAAATAGTTATATAATAACAAAGATAAAAATAAATAAATAAAATTAACCATATTACAGCAATTAAAATTTATTAATTAATCTTCACACCAATTGGGTTGTCTTCAAATCTGCAGGAATCAACAATAACCTCTTCAGCACAGAATAAAAAAGAGTCCCAAAAAAGACCAAAGGATTTATCTCGGGATGGATGGGAGGTAAGGGTTAAAAATTGCCAGATCCACTAATTGTACGACACTCAAAGAACCATCTCCACATAAGTGTACTAACACTAGCCTTTCCAACCAACATAAAATTGGCATGAGATGCAGATATATCCCTGATTAGTCACCAATTGTAAAGGCCAGAAGAGATCAGTCTATATATTTCCTAAGTGCCATAAAATAAAAAGAAAAAGACAATCAGTCCACATCTTTCCTAAGGGGCACAAAATGAAATCATTCATGTTGTGTATTTCATCCGCAAAATAAGTCATAGTGCAATAACACTAATCCAGCCAGCTTATTTTGTCTCCCGCATTCTTGTTCTCTGTCCTGCATTATATTACTCAACATATTCACATTTAAGCATATGATAGCAAAACTTCATTGAACAATCCAGATGCATGCCAAATATTAACTGGATTGGGTACTTCATTAGTGCAAACGCAGCAATGGTACAAGGATTTATTGCGAAGAACAAACGTACTGCTGCTAAAAAAAAGGGTCTCAAACGTATGTTCCAAATAGTATTTAAAAAAATAAAAAATAAAAAACAGAGAGAGAGAGAAAGAGAGAGATAGGTACTCGAAACACATAGCAGTGAGCTAAAACTGTCTCATAAATGGTTGTACAAGATCTAAAGTACCTCAAATCTTCTAACAAGATTATGGGCCAATAATAATTACTTCTTACACATTACAATGCACTTCTAATTTTGGGGAATCATAGCCTCTTCACATAAGGAATACCCAAGTTGGGAGACAACAAACAACTATTTTAACATGCAACCACCAGCCATTTCATCCATTCAATCAAACAACTAGAAGTAAACATGCAGCATAAACTAAGCAGCTACTTGATGAAACAGGAACAAATAAGATATAATAAATAAATAAATAAATAACTAATTTATGCACTTCAGACAACAGATAGATCAATCAAACAGTTTATCAAACCAACCTTGGTGGACGAACATCGACCGAGTCAGGCTTCCTCCAAGTCCTCTCGGTCCGAGATTCCGGCAAACTCGCCCTTCCATTCCCACTCCCAAAACTCCTCTTCCCAAACGACGGCGCATCCGTAGCCCCAGCAGGCCCAATCTCCTTAATCTTCATTGAATCGAGCTGCTCATCAATCTTCTTCCAATCCTTCCCTTGCTCCGCCAACACCTCCTCCCTTGGCCTAGCTTCCCCAAACGGGTTCGAACCCTTAGGCTTGGGAATCGTCCCCGACCCCTGCTGCTGTCCGTTACTAGACGGCAATGTCCTCGGCTGCAAATTAAGCCTCGGCCTTGCACTTCCAGTACCAGTATCAGTTCCAGTTCCAGTCCCACTTCCCTCTTCCTTCTTCTTCCCCCATGATTCCGAATCTGCGCCGCTTCCATTAGTAAACGAATCGAAACCCCCACGTCTCTCTCTATCAAACCCCCCACCCCCAGCACCAGCACCAGCACCAGCACCGAATCTCCGCCCTTCGGATGGTACGAAGGTCTTGTTTGATGCCCAATTGTCCGATTCATCAGCTTTCGACTGCGAATCGAAGAAACCTCCGCCTCCTCCTCCTCCTCTCTCCTTCCTCTCAAACCCATTCCCCACCGGTGATTTCTTCGCTGCCGCCCAATCGTCGATCTCATCTGCTCTCGAAGGCGCCGATTCCCTGCTCGAATCCCTACCGAACCCCCCTGGTCTCCTCGTCTCATCAGAAACCCTAGATGAACCCCACCTAGAATTAGACGAATCATCCCCGTTTGAGTACCTGTTCCTATCAAACGAACCGCTCGAACCGTACGATCGGAATCCCCCACCAAGACGAGACCGGTCCAACTCCTCATCGGTTCGCTGGCGCGGACCGGTCGGGAGCATCTTCAAATCTTCATGAGTGAGGCCTTTGGCTGTGCTGGATTGAGCCTGTTTAGCAGCGCTATAAGTGCTGAATTCAGCTAGGGATAGGGTTTGGCCTTTCTTCTTCTTGGATTTGGTGGCGGCGGCGGTGGAAAGAGATGGGAAGTCGGCGAGCGGCTCCGGCTCACGGCGGTTGTAGGAGTCATCTTCCTGAGCTTTGTGCTGTTGCTGTTGAAGAAGTTCATCTTCGTGTTCTTCCGAGTCCAGAGCCCACGCGCCTGGTTTCGCCCACGGTGACACTGTTGCAGCCATCGTTCCTCTCTCTCTAAAACTCTCTCTCTCTCTCTCTCTCTCGCTTTCTCGCTCTATATCGCAGTACGCTAGGTTTGCGTTTGTAGACAGCAAAGACAAGCCGGGGTTGTGTATATTTATAGTTGGGATGAGGACTTGATCGAACGGTGGAGAATCAGTGTTGGAGATTTCCTAATCCGAGGGAAATTGAGAATCAAGATGTGATGGACGGTGGATGATGAAGGTTGGTGTTCTCCTAACGAGAATGGAAATTTGACTGCGCGTTGGAGTGTGTTTGATGGTTGGTGCTTACGTGGGGACGATTTATAGAAAGTGTTCGTGTACCGTATTAAGTAACAACAGTATTAGGGAAATTTAAATCCTTTAAGAAGCCAAGTGTTTTTGCAAAAATTAGCTGAAAGGACTTCTGCGCAAGTAATAAATAAAAATATACAAACATATTCGTGGTTCAGTAAAATTGTTTATGTGCAATGGGATATCATATTCTTATGATGATAATATTGAAATAAATTCTATATTCATTTCTTTTTTATTTTTCAATTTTTTTTCTTGATCTTTTACTTTTTCTATGTTTTATTTAGGGTTGTTCAAAAATCTCTCTAACCTGTCAGACCCGACCTCACCCGCAACCCGCGGTTACAATGGTTAGGCAAGTTGAATTTGGTGGATTTAATAAATTTTTGGAGGATTGGTTTGGTTAGCGGGTATAGAGGTGATAATCCGCCCTAAACCCAACACCACCCGCCAACAATATATATATAAATAAATAAAATAAATTTCATCACTACTTTATATATTTTTGTAATTGGATATGCTTGCAAGTTGAGTATTTTTTTTTTATTTCTTTAGAGATATTTATTGTAATAATTTTAATATGCACCTATTTTGTTGAATATGTTTTCAATTTTAAATGCAAAACCATATGTTAGTTTGTAAGATTTTTTTAATAACAAAGAACCTTTATTATTATGTATCTAGTTAGTAGCTTCTATTGTTATAAGAATTATTTGTATTATAGTTTAATTACCGAAAAACACAATATTGCATTGTAAGATATAAATTTGAGGTGTCTTTGCTTGTTAAAAAAGTTTTAGGAACTTTAGATGTTTATTAAAAAAAAAAAAAAAAAACCCCGCTCAATCCATCCAACCGGCCAATTGAAATTCGTCATATATTCAACAAATCCGCTGGTTATTAAGATTGGCGGGTTGGTTGGCGAGTGAGAGGATTAACCACCCATCAAAGGCGGGTTAATTGACTATTTTACTCTCCACCCGACCCGCGCACACCCCTAATTTTATCCAGTATCTTACTTCTTCAAGATATATATATATATATATATATATAAAGATTAACATGAGGAGTAAATCATTGGTGGAACTATTTGAGAATTTAATAATCTACTCTCCATCTACACATTTGGTGGGCCATCTGAAAACTTGGATGACTATCTCTCAACATAGTAGAGACTTGGATTACTATATCTGATTCTACACAACAATTTAGAATGATGGTGGTTATCCACACCATTTGCTTTATCACATTATGTTGATTTTTCCCCCCTTTCAATAGAGAAAATATCTTCTTTTTTTATTTTATTTTTTTTTTAAAAAGCCAAGCTAGTTGAATTGGCCAAATTAGTTGGGCTACTTGATTACAAATTAGCATGCAAATAAATTAAAAAAATTAAATACTGAAATTTAAAATTAGACATTGATTTATTAAACAAATTTAAACCTAGAATATGAGTTTAAGGAAACTACTATTTTTATAATTTTATATCTACCTTAAAATATTTAAAATTTAAACTTCTAAATCTTGAAATATATTGTATTGTTTCTTTAAAAAAAAATTAACACTTAATTCCCTAATTGTCTTACTTTTTTATTTATTTTTTCTTTCAATCTATGGATTCAATTGAGGTTAGTGATTTATTATAATCATTAAAATAAAAGTAATAAATGATAAAGAGAATGAACTTGGGTTAGAGCGCACAAACCTATTCGACCAACTAAACAATTGATTTTCAAAATACTAATCTATAAAATATTTTCATATAAGAAATGAAACCACTACTCTAACACTCTTTCAAACTGACTCAAGAAGAATTTTTTTTTTTTTTTTTTTTTTATTTATATGCACATGATGACATAGCCATGATCAATTCCAACTAGAATTGCTCGGGAAATATTGATTGCTTGTTGAATTCTACTTCTAGAGCTATTTAAAATCCGTTGGTAGCTTAACAGGCCACCAAAGCTAACCATCTTTCCACGTATAATGGAAACCTACAGTTTTACCATTTGGCCTTTCATTTTTATTTTTTTAAATCATACAAGTACATATATTCTTCTCATATTAAATTTATTATTATTATTATTATTATTCACGTGCTTCGCACATGTCATGCTTCCCTCTTGTAGGCATTCTTTGTCGACGTGCATGTACCATGTTCACAGATGAATATCTTTTTTGGCCTGCCTTAACCACACGCTCATTGATTCTATATAAAGCATTATTCCCAATAATTCTCACTCTAATTTCATCGAGAATCTAGTCAATGTCAACCAAAATGTGCTACTACTATCGCTGCAACGCGAAGCCAACCCCACCGCTGCCACAATGCGTACTGCATTCTTGATCCTCATAACTTTTAACGAATTCAAAAGGCCAATATAAATCTTTAAACATTATTCGATGATTCTGAAGGTTGTGGTTCAGAACTTAAATTGTCGGGAAAATGTCAAAATAGGTGTGATCATTGTTTTAAAATCCGGATCGTTCATCGAACCGGAAAAATTACCGGATTAAGGGTCAATCGGTTCAACCGGTTGAACCGCCGGATTGAATCGTGACATCATAAATATATTATTTATTTATTTATTTATTTATTTATTAGAATAAAAGTTGTAAATGATTCAAAATATAATTTTTTTTTAAATGTTTGTACAATCAATTCATATATTTGAATTTATGTACAGTCATCAAAATTGAAAATTAATAATTACTATTGATCAATCTCCGGCTAGTTTAACCTACAAAAATCCGTTTTTTAAATAAACCATTCAACCGGTCAAAAAATCCGTCAACCCGTTTTTTTTTTTTAAGGTGCTAAAATGACTAAAATAGTCTCAATATTTTTAAAATCTCTTAAAACCAAGAAGGCTAAAAGGGAAAATTAATCTTAAAAAATCCCAAATAACAAAATGAAATCAAAGCACCTAATTTAATAATACAATATTCTTATCTTGCATTTTAAAAAATATATACAATAAAGAGGGGACCGGTTCCCGGTCCAATGGAGCCGGTCCAATCGGTTGAACCGGCCGGTTCGGTCCGGATTTAATAACAATGGGTTTGATCTTAAGGTAAAGAGTTTCACCATGAAGCTCATAGCCTGAGTGAATATGATCTTTGGCTCGGTAATTTATGTCTCTCTCTGTATGGAGATTTTGGTTTCCATTCCTAATGAATGAAGTTCTTCACCCATTAATTCCTGTAGGGGTCCAACTCATTGCATCATCGGTTGCATTTATGAAGGTTGACACGGTAAGGGTAAAAGAGGCTACAAGCGAGCTAGGTGTAAAAGGTCAAATAGGGATGTCGTCCATTCCTTGCCTCATGTCAACATGTTGGCATATTTGGTTCTTGGGAATCTACACCACAGCAAATTGATTTCACACATGAAATCAATTGGTTACCTTCACCTATAAATACCCCGATTAGAGGATGTTGGAAATCAAGTCAAATAGTGCAACATACTCAGCAAAACATTAGTGGAGTTCCTCAAGTTTTAGACAAAACTTGATTATGTTAGCTTATACTAATTTTGTGAGATTTTGAGTGTATCCAATTTTGGAGAGTTTATTTACTGTTAGAGTGAAGTGAGTTTGTGCATACCCATAGTTGAGTGGAGAGTATTCTTGTGTAATAATACTTAACAGCGGAATTTCTATTTTTAGCCTCGTGGTTTTTCTCTTTATATTAATCAGAGAATTTTCCACGTAAATTGTGGTGGTTCATCTTTGATTGTTTATTTTTCTCATCTTTTTTAATTTATTTTTGTTTACTTTAATTCACGCTTAACGGTAATTAGGAGGTTATTCTCCCAACAGTTGCTTCCCTCCCCAGCTAACCACTAACTATACTAATGTATACTAATGTGTCATATCTCTTCCCCTCTTAAAATTAGGATTCAAATCTCAACCCCATTAGATGTGTTCCATCTGTAATTATTCCCATGATTTTTTAGAGGTACAATCCAGTAGGCAATCCAATTGGTTTAGTAATTGACAAACACTAATTAATAACAAAACACCCAATAATTATAAAAATAATGAATGTAATTAACCAAAACCAATTACAACGAACACCCTTTATTGAAATTAGTCAATGAAAGCGCAGGCACAAATATGTACAAATTTTCTTGGCAGTTACCAGTATGCCACGAAACCACTCCAGATACCTTTCCACTTGTTGATGGAAGCTAGTAGGGAGATCGACCTCCTTTCCCTGTAGAGCATGATTCCGGAAACTCAAATTTTCAGCGCAGTCACGTCCCACATCTTGTCAAGCACAATAAGAACTGTTGGAACGAAATTCTGAAACCCCGCAGTTTGTCAAGAAAGGAGAGGCTCTTCATTCTGAAAAATTCAATTGTCTAATGCCAGTTGCAATGTCTGGAGATCAAGTTCTTTGTACATCCATCGAAGGAAAATCTCGTTGTTCAAAATAATCTGAATTGTGTAAAGTGATAAAATGGTCGTCCTCGACATCTTTTATTGACTCCCCACTGATGTACCATGTTACGGTTCCTGCAGCGAATAGCAAAGGTATTGTCATAAGCTTGAGTTTATGGAACGGTTTCAATACCATTAGAAGCAATTAGAATGCCCCTTCAGCCATACAGCATCAAGATGATCAAATATTGCACATTTGTCTAAGATTAATCCTCATTAACTTTAAGGACAAAGATGAGTTTTAAACTGACGATCACATAAAAGAAAGCTCTACGAACATTTGGATGAAAACACTAACAGGGCAGAAGTTCTAAATATAATAGTAAGATTTTTGTAGGGTGCATTTCAAATATAGGGGGCTTGAAGTCTACTCAGTTAATCCCAGTTGACTCCAAAGGATGTACCAACAACTGTATACAGGTATGAGAAGGCACACCAACACAACATTCTGTTGCCATAACCAGAATATCTCCTTGGTCAAAAGTTAATTATCCGACCTGGATGCCATTTAAGATAACTATTTCCTAGTCAGTGGTTCCCATTTAAAAGCGCTTAATTATCTAACTTGGATGCCGGAAAAAAATATAATTGCTCCAGACAAAACCATTAAATCAGCATTGACCTTTTAGTCAACGGGGTGATCAGGAAAAAGCAGAAATCTCATTTTCACTATGCTTAAAATTTGGGTCAAATGCTACTTTACTTTATGTATAAGTGTGCTTTAGAAAGAAAGGCCAACATGTTGCCAGAAGGATGCTTAAAATTTTCCACTAGCTCCACTCATCCAAATTTAAAGGAGAAACACATGGGGTCACAAGAGGGCAATTCTACAATATAAATAGTTTGGTCTGCACCAAAAAAAAAAAAGTTTAGATTTATTTCTACCTGTTGGGATAGATGGTTCCTGTTCTCTTGTTGCATGCAGTATGATTGTTCCTGAAAGCACAGTAATGAATCCACAAATCTCAGAGGCTATGCTGCTCACATTCTGACCTGACCAATCCTACAAACAATAAAATCGACAAAATAAGATTTCAGCTCATATTTTCCTTGTTATTGTAAGGAAACCAGAATGTGACATCAGAAACATGTATGAGTAGACAGATCAAGAAATCTACCTTAAACATTATTGCACTTGCAATAATAGTCAGAGTTGTGAACATCACATAATATATTGGAGAAACAATTGCTGCGTTGAATGTATCCAATGCCTGGAACAAAGATGGGAAAATCATCAGTAAACACGAGAAACACAAGCAGCTGTTCATCATGAACGGTAGAAATTTGTTAAATGAGTCCTAGACCAATATATATATATATATATATACAGTCATGATAATATAAGGCCGGCCTTATGCAAAGTTGCGTAAGGTCGGCTCCATATGGCTAATTTTAGATCACAGTTCGTAAAACAGACCGTTGGATTAGATGTCCCTCCTCTGTATGTCATGCCTGCAAAAAATCACAGTGATCTGATGGTTGGTTTTTGAAATATGTCATTGTGAAAATATGTAACTTATTTGTTCTTCAAAATATCACCATTTTTAACGGTAGTTATTTCAAAAATCAACTGTCAGATCACTGAGATTTTTGCAGGCATGACAAACAGAGGAGGGACTTCTAATCCAAAGGTCAATTTTACGAACTGTAATATAAAATTAGTCATATGGAGCCGACCTTACGCAACTTTGCGTAAGGCCGGCCTTATATTATCATGACTGTATATATATATATACAGTCCCAATTCTGTATATATAAAATTAGTCATATGGAGCTGACCTTACGCAACTTTGCGTAAGGCCAGCCTTATTATCATGACTGTATAATATAAAATTAGTCATATGGAGCCGACCTTACGCAACTTTGCGTAAGGCCGGCCTTATATTATCATGACTGTATATATATATATAGCGCAAATAAGCTTGCACACTGATAAGAACAACATCCAAGCATATCCCAGGAATAACTCTTCAGGTTTCTGATTAAGAGGCATCACATCTTTCAGATTTTCTATTGCCAGTTATGGAGATTTTATCAGGAAAAGCTAAAAGCACTAGAACACAATTGCTTGCATAGTTGCATCATGCATGGAATGGCTATCTGGACCTGACTTGTGCCTTTCAGTATCCATACAAAGACAGATGTTTTAATGGCAATAGAGCACCTGTTGGATTCAAATCACTATTTACTTGATATAATGTTGTCAATCCACATGGCGCATGAGAGCAAGTGAGGTGGTTTCTTGGGGTGATTTTTGTGGGATTTTGTAGATTGGGAGATTTTGAGTCTTTTGAGCGGTTGAACGATTGGATTGGGCTTTTCTTTGATTGGTTTTGGTTGCTTGTATGGGATGAGGTGTGGTGGGGGTTGGCCAAGATCAGTCTACTGCAGAGGAAGAAGAGAACTCTACCTGCTGTATATATTGATGGTGGAGCAGGAGCTGGCAAGAGGTTGACGAGATGGAGAGTGACTAGAGAATTTAAATCCCTAGCTCTGATACCACGTTGAATGAAAATAAAGGAGAGAGGAAATGAATGTAAATGAATGTATTGTATTGAATAATCAAATGAAGCTATACAAGAGCCTATTTATAGGCACAGTGGTAGGTGAGTACAGAGTTGACCAAATAAAATATTTCTATATATATGTACAAGAAATATTCCAAGAACCTTGGAATATAATATTCTAACAGGCCTATTTACATCCCTGGCTTCCTTCAAAATATTCAAGAATTATAAGAAATGGATTGTGATGGTTTTAGAGAGCTTGTGGTAGCACACAGTTCATTGCAAAACAGGAACTCATAGCGAACTATCTTATTGATCTTCACCGTGCTATGGAAGCAGCCAACATAAATGAGAGGAGTATCTAAAAATTAACACAGTCAAACATTACATATAAAGAGATTGGACGGACTTTATCATTTAAGTATCTCAAAAGTGGATGAACTCTACCTTTCCTTCTTCCTGGATGTTGTATGGTCATGGACCTCATAATTCCATCTAACCACCTATACACTAATTTAACCTCAAAACAACTGAATCCTAGATTTTGTGGCATGACCAAAAGAAACCCCAAAAAACTTCATAGATCAGTAGAACCTTTGCCAAAAACATCAAAACCTGCAGTAGCAGTAGGAAATGCATGGAACACTATAGTAGCATATGCAAAGAATATATATAAAACATGACCCACAAGAACTAATAAACTGCACATTGCATCAAATTTGCAATTGAGGAATCATTTGGTGGGAATATAGGGACATGATTGGTATTTATGTGATAAGAAAACCACTGAATCTGCTTATCCAAAAAAAAAAAAAAAAACCACTGAATCTAAAGTAACATGGGATTATTTCCACACAAGGGGTAATTAATCTGAACAAATGATAGAGACATGGGGTATCATCATATTGGCGGTGCAGAATTGACAGTGCAGGCCTTTGCACACTTTTACTCTCTCACATTTTTTTTATGTCTGTTTTGCATTACCAACTCGCTTCTCTAAGCACTCTTCTTACATTCCATTCGTATCTCATTACAAGTGGAAGTTCAGATCCACAGCTCTCCCACAAAGTAATTCAATTTATTAGTACAGAAAATAGAAGAGAAACATGGACCAAAACAATTCAATTATAGAAGTATAGTAAAACCTAAAACCCCAAATTCCAAAACTTGATATTTAACTTTTCAAATGTCAAACAAATTTGTGTGCATGATAGGTAGAGGATAGATTTCTTAGGGCAAGAACAGTCAATTATCCCCCCAGGGAAAAAAGAAATGAGACTAGTTTCTAGATATAGAAATAAAAACAACCATTGAACATTAACTCCAACAACATTAATAACGCTATACTCACTTTGTTCAGGTAATTCAACTGTGTGATGACACAGATTACCGCAACTGTGAGGAAAAACCAAGTTTGAGGATATGTAACTTGACTTATCCCCTCCAGTGTAAGCTTTATAGCAATTCCAATGGCCTTAATGCTTACAACCTGCATAACAGCATGACAAAAGTACCACAGACTAAGCACCCAGAGTAGTGGACAATAGACAATATAGCGGTATGAGAAGCTAAGAGACTGACAACATAATGCCTCGAGGTACTGGGCAGTGAAAAGGAAACATAATTACCGTAAGTGAACCCATTAAAGAACAGACTCCCAAGTAGACCAGAATGTTTGTCTGCCCATAGCGAGGTTCAAAGTGCAAGATCAAAGCTAAGACTATTGATAATGTAGCTGCTACATAAATTAAAAAAGCTGTTGACAATCGGGAAAGCATAAATAATTAGTACTTTCTTGAAGAAATAAAGGTTCAACAACAAATAAAATTGAATATAAAAAAAGGGTTTAAACCCGGAAAACCTGGTTGAGTCGCCAGATTCCATATTTCTTGTACAGAATTTGGGGTGTGTTCTTGAGGTGCATGGATTACAATCACCACTGATCCCACGATGCAGGACACACATCCCACAATGCCCATTTTCACAAGTCGTTCCTTCAACAAGAAGTGTGCCAAAACAGCACTACTCAGATTTGTCAAACATGTTAGTTCGAAGATCATTCAAACTTTCATATCAAAATTTACCATAATTTGCCTAATATAAGAAGTGCTCAGAAGTGTCTGCAGTAATACCTAATTATTATACTCAGTGCACCAAGGGGGGTAACCAGGACTGCTGGAGCATAAACGTACGCCACAAAATTTGAAGCCTCTCCAACAATCACTATTTGTTCAGAAATTTTAAAGCCAAAGATTAATATCCATTTGATAATGACCATCTTTTGAGAGATGATATTCGTGGAGAGACAGAGAGACAGAGAGAGTAACTTGCATTGGTATTTGCACACTTACTTGTCACCATGCCTGCCCACCAAAGTGGCTCTAATAAGTAAGTAAACCCTCCAACTCCTACATTATTGAAGAGATAAAACTCAGTTACATGCACCAAAGAAGCATGCAACAATATCAATGAACTGTCCTGTGAACAGCTCAATGAGAAGTAGTTAATCATGAACAGTTATAATGAACTTAAATCTCATATACATGGCAACTTGTTATCTTTTAGTTTGCGAAAAGGAACGCACATTATTGTGTGTCGGTGCTTAACAGGTAAAAAATCAAGCTCAATTAATAAAGAGCATAAAATTTTTAATAGTTAAAGGTGAAGACTGGAATGAGATAACAATTTCTGAACGCCCAAAACAAAATCTAAAATTGTTAGCCAAATTTGTAACTGTCAGTACTACGGGATCTTGGTATCTATCAATGCAACATTGGCCATAAATCCATAATATAAGCATGTCTAATAGGGATTTTTTTGGCTATATATTTGATATTAGAGCCACTATTTAGTGAAACTACACCGATGATTTCAATAATATTCCATCCCAACTACCATCTAAAGTACATATTTTAATGCAAATAAATGTATTCACACTATAATGTTTCTAATCATTACAATTGGTTAACAATAAATACACTATGACTTCATTTAAGATAAGAACTATAAAAATATTAGTTTTTCATCTTCTTGAATATATTGTTTAATGTATGGTGAAATTGAAATTGAAATACTTTAAATACTACACAACCATATTAAAGTTATTCATTTCTTTTTCAATCTTTAGATAGTTTCATAAAATAGATATTCAACTCAACTTAACAATCATGGACATCAACTAATGGTCAAAGAACCAAATAATTTGGTTAAGCTGTGGTTGTGCCTGGTTTTCTTCATTTTCTCCATATTGTTTTATGTATTTTTGCGCAAGATCCCCAGGTTTTTCAAGTTAGACAGCCACTCGGACGAGTTGCTCATTTGGCCAAGTCACTCTATCGAAAAATGGGGAGGGGAGACACACAAAATCGGCAATAAACAGGCTGTCACATCATTATCATCAAAATGATAGCAATCCCAGCAATGCAAGGTTGATTGATCAATTTAATGCATGCAAACTGATAGCCAATTAATGACAAAATTTAAGGGATCCTAAGCAATTTGGGCAACTGATCAAAGCTTATAAAGGACTACCCATCCCACCTTGAAACTTTGTCACTTGAATTATTTTTCTTGGCTAACTTAACCATCGAAGTCTCACATGTAACCACTGCACCAGTACCAATTACTGAAGTCAGCTTCAGTCCTTTCAATCAATTGTGAGATTTCTTGGTCACACAAATAGTAATTAGCTTTATTCCTAATTGGTTGAAATAAAAAGACCACTAAGCAAATCAGTAGCTTTTCCAATTTTACAGTTTACATTCAAGCTATCCCCACAGTTCGTGCTCACTATTGGACTCTCACTGGAATCTACCCTGTGAAAGGTTTACTGCCCAGTTGATAAAATTCCAAAATAAGCTGAATCAACACCAACATCTTGTGCTGTGACAGAGCCAGTGAATGATGGTGCTCCACCCTCTTTAATTCCCCCTTCTAGGCAATTAAGACCCAATTCATAACTCGAATAGTAGAATGCTTCAACAAATTAAAATTTGTACAGTATGGCGCAATTCTCAAGCTGGGTTGATCCAATTTCACCTACTGTTATTACTCCATTCATGTACAATAACTTGTGGCAGATCTAAGAAACTTTCTCAAACTTAGATATACACCTGATAAGTTCATCTTAAAATTCGAGGAAGTCTTAGACAAACCCAACATACATATTTCATTATCATTTTTACATTTAGACTCAATCCTTCTGCATCAATTAAAGAAACAATAAAAAATTATAGATTGAACTGTGCTTCGTCAGAAATCGTTTACAGTGGTAAATAGACCAATTGAGAATTTTCAATCTTTAAAACCCAGGAATTACTTACATTCAATTACACTATAGAGAGTTTTCAGAGAATTTCACTATATATTGCGAGGTTAATCAGAGCATTTGAGTATTTTTACATTGATTAACCTTAATTCCAACTTCGATTCGTAAAAATAGAAATGTTTTTTTTTATTTTCTTTTTATTGCTTTGCATTTAATCAATCTTGCATTAAAAGCCTGATAATTTAACTAACTAATCAAATATCATTGCGGACATAGGCCCTTGCACTATGAAAGTGGTAATCGTATTAAGAAATTGAATAACGATTTCACATATAAATATTTCTGATTAAGAAAAAAAAATAAAAACAGATTCAATCAATAAAACTAGATCGTAGCCCTAAATTTAGATAATAGAATCATTTAAAGATCATGGACAATTAACAGAGATCTAACATATCTTCGTGAGTAGGATTACGATCAGAACTGGGATTATATTAGACTCACTCACCTGCCCGAGTACCAGCAGCTGCAGCACGCTTCAGACCTTTCTTCTTCAAGATAAAGCTTGAACCAATGAAAACGCTCGATACCACTGCTAGTATCAACCCTTTAGCATTGTCCGAAAGCACCATTTCCTCCCTCTACCTCTCTCTCTCTCTCTCTCTCTCTAAATGTATGTATGTATGTATGTATGTATGTGTATATATATATATATATCGATTCAATCGTTTGTTCTTCGTCTCCAATCACATGAATCTCACCGTCTCTATCCGAAACCTATTCAAACTAATATGGAAGCAGATGGATTTCCCGCCAAAAAACTCGAATTACGAGGCAAATTCCCTCCAAAAACGCAAGGACCAACGAGATTTAGACGAATGTTTTATTCTTCTGCAACAAGAGAGTTTTTGAATTTGTAGAGAGGCAAAGTGTTTTTAGAGGAGGAGAGACCTAAAACCCTCTCTGAAACTCCAGCTGCCTCGAGTCGTCGTCTTGTCGGAAGTTTCCCGTTTCGGTATGGGCCAAGTACTGATTTCCTGTGTCGCGGAATAGTTAACTAAGTTACTCCCCCCCTCAAGCTCTCGTGAGTTTGTCTACGCGTCTGATATGTATTAGCGTACTTTAAGAATGCTTATCTTGATGTCTTGTTGTCGAGCCACTGTTCTAGGGACACGAACCTCAGAATATCGGTCTTTATTATTTTTCTTTTACATTTTTTTTTTTCTCGAAACTCCCTCCAATGTGTTATGTACTTATGTTAATGACTAAATGATGCAACGGAATATTGAAGACAAGCTCACCAACAACGAACAATCTTTTAAATCCCTGTTGATGTATCATCAAGACAGTTCCAGAAAAATAAACATCCAAGTACTTGATCTTCACAAAGAGAGAAACTTAAAAAAAAAGAGTGAAAACTCTCAATTAAATTCTTACTAATTCATCAACTGCTTTGCCAAGACGGCTACATCCATATTTATACTAAAACAAAGCTTAGAAACCCTAATACTGCCGAAATAGGGAAAAACTGAAATAAAAGGAAATTTGCTAAAAATAGAAATATGCGAAATAAAGATAAAATCTGTAAATATATTCCCTAAAGATCGTTAAGGAATCAACGGTTCGTCAAACGGACTTCTGTAGGGAAAGTAATTGGTAGGCGAAATTTTTCCATAAATAGCAAAATTACCAAATCGGAGACCTAAACGAAAAATTTGCCCAAAAAGTAGCGTACATTACAGCATTAGCTGTAAGTCTTGCTCGTCTCGCCGTTTCCATTCAGACTACCAATTTTCTTGCAATTCCGTCACCGACGACTTTCGATCCTACTAGTCTGTTTTCTCATTTTATCCCAAAATTGTCCCCGAGCCCCAACTCTACTTGGGCCCCTTTTTCCTATCCAGCTGATCCATAAAGTCTTTGGCCAAAAGCCCAACCCGGTCTGCATCACTAAATAAATGATAAAGATTTTATATATATATATATATATATATATATATATATATATATATTCTGGCAAGTTTGTGCACACCAAACTAAATCCTACATCTCAAACAAGACTTACACATTGTAGTCTGTGGTTTCGGATATTAACAGCTAGTGGGAGTCGAACATGGGACCAAAAAACTTGGTAAGCTCTTAGCCCAGCTTGCTCTGCTTCTGAGCTACCCACCCTAGCATAATGATAAGAGTTTCTACAAAAGAAAACGAGTGGTGATTTGAGAGACCAATAAGACTCCAAGTGACTCGTTAATTTTCTAATGTTGACGTGGATAATCTGTATTTGACTAAAGGAGATTTAATCTTGTATGCACAAGGGTGAAGCCAAGAATTCAAGTGAGGGGAGTCGAACTTTAATTAGTTGTTAATAGTTTATCCAATTCAAAAAATTAAGAACATTTTTGTTTCTCTTATTTTTTATTTATTTATTTATTTTTTGTCTCATTAGATTGAGGTAAAAAAATTGCAAAAATTGTATTTAATTGATATTTGATGAACCATATTTCAATTCTTTACATTTACAATTATCCTCGACGGTGCCCCATCTTTTGAAAGCATTGTATGATGGCTTCATTATCAATGCTATTAAATTCTCCTCTATTAATAAACACAATCAAGTTATCATTTATGAATTGATCTCCCATTTTGTTACGCAATCGATTCTCCTATGTTGCCCATTGTCATAGGTGTTTAGCAATGGGATTTGGATTTGCTATTGATTAATGCTAGATCAACACTCATGTTGACCCATCTAGTGTGGTAAAGCCTACACTAAGAAGTAACAATCAGTAGAAAAATCTTATATCAAAGCCAATTTTAGAAATAATAAAACTACAGAAATGCTAATCGACCTTCATGTAGTCAATTGCAAAACAAATTTTGAAAATCTGACCATTGGACTAGAGACCTCTCTTATGTATATCAAGCCTATAAAAAATCACAATGATTCAACAATCAATTTATGAAAAAACTGATCATGAAAAAATGATGATATTTCGAAGAACAAAATAATCACATTTTTTCACAATGACAATTTTTTTTTTAAAAAATGATTGTTGGATCACCATGATTACTCCTCAAAAAGTGAGTGAGAAATATATGATTATTGCTCAAAAAGCTTTGTCCTTTAGTACTCAAATCAAGACAAACAAAAGAAGACCTTTAGATCCTCTCAAATCATTATATTGAGGCATCCTAACAGTTGATCAATAGTTGTCGATCTAACCTTAGATCAAGAGCAAATCCAAATCCGTAGTGGTGCATCCGCTAATATATATGCAGGTAGTGAAGTCTCACAGATATTGCTTGTAAATGTGAAGAAGGGATTGAAACGTGAATTAGGGTGGGTTTTTGCCTTTTATAAGGAGGGTAAAGCATAAGAGGGTTAAACAAATCAGGGAATAAGGGGAGGCAAGATTAAATTTGTTAAAAAATAAAATGTATAATTAACTTTTTAAAAATTTCAGGTGCCACCCCTCAACCCTTAATAGCCTCACCCTTGTGTATGCATAAACTGGCTCAAAATATTATTTACAGCGAAACCAGTAAAAAAATAAAAATAAAAAACATATTAGAAGAAAGGTATATGCTCCCACTTCATTTGTCATGAGCCTTCACTTTTAAATTACATACTTCAAGACATGCACCACATTCTTATAATAATTATTTTTATTTAATAATTTAAATTTAATTTTCTAAATATTTTTGAATGGGTATCAAATGTACACTTATGTGTTTGGATTTTAAAAATTCTCTTTTGAAAGTGTGAATAAATGCCACT
>JAESVK010001036.1:1225642-1276800 GCA_017140935.1 Hamamelis virginiana
CCCCCCCCCCCCCCCCCCCCCCCCCCCCCCCCCCCATTTAATGTACAGTTTTATAAAAGACATACACTATGAAAAATGCGTCTAATTAATTGATTAGTGGATACCTAATTGGCTAATTAAATCATTTTGCCCAATTACTGGATGAATTGTTTTGCTGTTTATTGGCATCACAGCGTGGGAAAGAAGGATACGATATCAAAGGAAGCTTCCCTTATCCCTTAGCACAATGCTAAGGGAAGTTTCCTTCAAATAAAACTGCTCAATTATATATAGAAATTGTGTTTTTGTCATACAACTATTAAAATGTTTATGGATTAACACGAAGCCGAATTTTCTGAGTGTCACGTGCCATGCCAAAACTAGAACAGTTGATATAGATATGGCAGGCAATAGATTAATATTAACGTATATATCTCCTGCATAAAGTTCCGTTAATCTCGTGCACGCACATGTAGAAAACGACGCTGCACTAATAAACAAACATACAACAAGCAAAACAAAATCATAGCTTTCATACAACAACAAAAACAAAAACAAAAACAAAAAAACAGAAAACTGAGATTGAACCCATCGGCTCTCTCCAGCAAAAATTGTATGGGCTTGGCCAACGTACTTGTTGTATCAATGGTGGACTGATGCTAGCCAAGCCCACTAATTCCTCCTTTGCCCACATGCTAGTTCTATTAGTCGTAGATTGATGATACCCAAGCCCACTATGGAAAGGTCCACGTAGATGATTCGATTCATGCCCCTTTTGCCATTAACACCCAGAAATTAACCTCCCCCCCTAATGATAAAACCTTCCCTTCTCTAAACCTATTCATACTAACAAATGGGTACGGATTCCACACGCTCAATGCCAAAAATCTTTTTTTTTTTTTTTTTTTTGAAGTAGAGATAAATGGTACTAGATTATAAGGCCATTCTTTACACAAAATCTTTCGATAACTTTCTTTTGAGATGCGGGTTGATGTAGTTAATATGGTTTGGATCCTCTCTAACTTAGCAAATTGATTCTAGAGATTTGATAAACATGATACCTGGACTAGGATTTGTTGTGCAGAGTTGAAGTTGAAGCCGCAATATGGTTTTCAAGAGTTGTTCCAATCATTGGAGGACATATTATTATGAAAAATGTTGGGAGGTTAAAAAGGACGGTCGAATTAAATTTGTGCTCTACGAAACAATTTTTTTTTTCGCCAAATTATTGTACTAAAGTTCGAGTGGGTGGGGGCTTGAAAAGAGAGAGTCAAAAAGGGTTGGACTGGGTTTTGTCCTTTGGGATATTCATCAAAGAAGGGTGAGAGGAAGGAAGATATTTTTGGTAGCCTGGGCGTTCCAACTGAAGCCCACGTAAAGGCAGAACCAGGATTTGACCGCCGCGGGGGGGAGCCAAACCTTAAAGACAAAAACTTTAAATTCTAGCATATAAATATATTAAATTTCCAAATTTTTGGCATTTTTTTTCTTTCGAAGAGTTCACTAATTGTAGACAACTTTTCTGCCTATAAATCAAATAAAACCAATAAGCCACATACCGTTCAACGATCATGTATTTATTTCGTTCACTCTAAAATCAAGATTCTCAAATTCCTAAATAAAAAATATATATGTATAAAAATCATATGAGAATTAAACTTAAACAGCATATTTTTTTGTTTAAATAAAAAGCATGAAGGCATAAAAAAAAATTCATGGTAGTAACTATGTTTTTTTCAGAAAAACAAAGCGTTACAAAATAAGAGATTTTAAATGTTTTGGTGTTGTTAAGTGTTAATCAAAAAAATATTTATACTGTTTAAAAAAATCATTAAACAACAAAATATAATGGCATAACGAGAAATTGGGAAGCACGAGCAAAAAATGAGACAAGGATTGAAGCATTAATCTGAAATGCAATTATGCAAAAGAAATTATTAACCAAAATAAATAAATATAAAAGAAAGTAAGGCCCCTAAATCATTAACCTTGAAATGCAAAAGAAAGCATTGGCAAAAGAAAAAAAAAAAAAAAAGAGTAAATGGAGCAAGAGAGAGGGAGAGGAAGATAAAGTGTGAGAAAAGAGTAAATGGATTAGGGTTTTTTTACTTGATTTTGGGAATGGGTTGGGATAAATTAATTGAGTTAGGCTACTAGTTACTCTACATACTACAACCCAAAGCATTGGGGGAACCAGTTAATAGCTCTACAGACTGGATCCCAAAACATGGGAGGGCCAGTTAGTAGTTTGCTTCATGTTTCTTTCGTGGAGTATATATGCGATGCAAAGCAAACCTGAAAGCTGGCCCCCCTTCATCGACACTTGGTTCTACCCGGAGCCCACGCATTAGTGATTGCCCTATCTTGGGCCACTTTTGCTACACCGACTCTCACATAACCATGATGCCCAATTACAAGTTATAATAGCAAGGAACATGCATATGCCCACTTCTGTAGGTGGTGCGCCACAACTTGAAGCCACTCTGTGCACCAAAATAATCAGGACGCGGTTTGAACATTCTGGATCACATTGAGAACCCTCCAATGGACCACACATCTATTATCACAGCTAAAGCAATATAGTCACCATCAAAATCTCCATCATCCAAAATATTATTTTTCTCCCTTTTTGTTTTCTTTTGATCAGTTTCAATCTTTATATCACTTATGCTGAGTTAAAATCAATATAATGTCTTTAACTAATTGTGGAATACGTATTTTGAAAAAATCTATCGTTGGATTATATACTCTTCTTATGGATGTCATGCATGTTCAAAATTTCAGTTATTTGATATCAACATCTCAAAATATAAACGGTATAATACTGCAATAGTTGAAAATTGTTATAATTGTTTCACAGTAATATTTTTAAGAAATCAACCGTGATTTTTTGTTTAAATGATATGCATAATAATAATAGTATTTAATCCAACAGATAGTTTTTAAAAATACAAATCCCACAATTACCTATCACCCTCGTGCTTCCTATAACTTAAGTAAGCATATTTGCATAGGCTCATATGCTCATTTCTATTCTTCTCATGGTTTTAATTTTATTTTCTTCCTTTTTCCCTCTGGTAGCCTCCAAAATTGATCTGGTAGCCTCCAAAATCGAAGAACAATTTTTTGGGACCCATATGCCAAAATTTGGACCACCCCCATCAAAAGAAATTGTTACAACAAAAAAGGGAGATTAAAATGACAGCAAGTAGTGAAAGGGAAACAGAGACCACAACATTATTGAGGATTTAAAATTAATGAATCACGTGCTGCTTACCATTATAAGGCGACGGACCCAGTGGTCCACAAATGAGTTTTGGGATTAGGGAAAAGCTGAGGCTTCTATCATATTTTCCCAAAATATTTGTAATTTAAGAATGGGATTCGACTGCTAGGGCAGTTTGGGAACCATATGAATTGGTTATACGGTTAAAGTCTTTATAGGAAAAGTTAAATATCCCGACTCTCTGAAGACTCTCTTTTACTCCTTCCTTTTTCTTTCCTCAGTTCTCACGCAGCAATGGTGGTTTTGGGGCAAAACAAACCCCTTTTCTTATCCATCACTTGCTCAAATCTCCAATCTTCAACTTCATCACAAGGTTAAATCAAAAGAAAAAAAAAGCTAGAAAAGAAAGAAAAAAAATCATCAAGTATCATGAGTCACTAGGTAGCCATGGCGTTTTTGATTGATCACCACCAACAGTCTAGTCGTCATCACCATCTTCTTGCTCTTCTTCTCTTCTGTTTGATATGTTTAGGGTAAATGTTTTATTCCCAAGCTCTCATTGTGGTGAGGAACCAATTATCATAGTATAAATTTGTGAAATTAGGGCTTTGATTTTGAAAATTTTCTCTGTGTTTTACTCAATGCTCTTTTAGTTTCATTTTGCATTTGGGATTTTTTTAAGGTCTAAATTTTGGGAATGAAAAGGTTTTTGTGTGAATTTTTATTTTGGTGGAATGAAAAAGTTATTTTTGCAAGCCTTGATTTTGTTCTAATCCGTGGGTTGCAGTACATGGTTGAAGTATTTGAATTTTTGACAAACAAGTAATGAATATGAATCAATTCTAACTAAAATTGATTTCAATAAAAACTAGATAACTTAATGGGTTCTGAACTGGGCTGCTCCAAATCCCATATTTGCCAAACAGGCCCCTATATTATGTTATTTCGTTAAAAAAAATGAAAACTCTACACAAAGAAGAGCAACCGAAATGATTATAATAAGATTAATGTCATTACCTAAATGGAAACTCCTCTGAAGAATTTAGCTACTCTCTTATTTTAAATAATAACATGGGCGGTGGTGTTCATCATTTATTTTTACCAGAAACATAAAAAAAATTGATACGAATGGATAACAAAGAGAAAATGATGCACCCAACATGTCGCTCTCCATTAAAGCACGCTACAACTCGATAAGACCGAAAGTCAATTTAATTAAAATTTTTAAGTTTTTTTTTTTTCGTTTTCTCTCTCTCTCCCTCTCAAGGTAATCTAGAAAGGGAAAACGTAAAAATCACACCTTGCACAGTTGCAATAAAGCAAAGGGTGCAAATATCTACCATATCCGTCCAACCGTGGAAAAAGAGCAAGCAGTTCAATGGCTTCCTTTTCTTTAGGATTTTCCATTCATTTCCCATGATTTTTACCGATAATCGTTTGAGAAACAAGAGTAAGAATTAAGCGCTATTCAAACGAAGCAGGAGACAAACCATATTCCTTGATTTTCCAGCATTCTCATCGATTCAACAGAAGAAAAGATTCTTCTCTACATATAGAGCATTATATTTCATAAACATTAAACCTACTCTTATTTAAGGTAGCTCAATTCAACACATAAAAGAGTCTCAAGAACCACCACATCGACAAAAAGCAACCACATTAAACTGAAAAAAGCACCAGACAACAAACCCTAGACACAGCTACACCAAAGGTAGAAGAAGACACTCAAATTAGATCGCATATATAGAAAGAGAGAGCCATCTCAAGAAAGCTGACCACAATCAGCAACAACCACTTGCTTAGAGGTCCTCCCAGAGCTCGATCCGACCTTCTCAATCGCCTTCACAACGTCCAGACCCTCAATCACTTGCCCGAACACCACGTGCTTCCCATCGAGCCACTCCGTCTTAGCTGTACAGACGAAGAACTGCGATCCGTTGGTTCCAGGACCGGCGTTGGCCATAGAGAGGATCCCCGGACCGGTGTGCTTCTTGATGAAGTTCTCGTCGGCGAACTTGGCGCCGTAGATTGACTCACCGCCGGTACCGTTTCCGGCAGTGAAATCGCCTCCCTGGCACATGAAGCCGGGGATCACACGGTGGAAGGAGGATCCCTTGTAGTGCAGGGGCTTGCCGCTCCGGCCGACGCCCTTCTCTCCGGTGCAGAGAGCACGGAAGTTCTCAGCGGTGCGTGGTGTGGTATCAGCGTACAGCTCCATCAAGATCCGGCCGGCGGGGGCGCCACCGATCGTCATGTCGAAAAACACCTTAGGGTTTGCCATTTGATTTCTTCTCTCACTGACTTCGTCAACTACAATGCAGATAGGGTTTTGGGGAAGGTGGGGTTATATAGTAGGTATGTATGTGTTAGGTTAATCATGACCGTCTAAGATAGACACGTGTCTGCATCCTCGAATCGTGTAAAGTGAGAAAGGACGCTGCGTAAGAACTATGGTTAGGTTTTTTACTAAGGTTAGTTAAGGATGGAGTTGCGATCCGAGGCCGCGTCGGGCATATGCTTGTCATTATTCGCCTAATCGGTGGGGCCACTAAAGGCTAAAGCTTGAATGAGACAAAGCAACGGCGTCGTTTCACAAAATCGAGTATTAATTTCTTTTTTCTTTTTTTTTTTTTTTTTTTTTTTTGGTAAAATTTATATGGAGCTTTGATTAACAACAATTTATGATGGACATTAATTTAACCGTACAGATATCCACGTGTTGTGATGGAGTCGGGGACTCGGGTGTGGCGAGTGTACTAAATCCTAATACCACCATGTGACTATCGAACGGTGTGGATTTAAGCATATTAAAATATTTAATAGTCCAACTTTATAGGAACAACCAATAGCGCGTAAAAGTAACTAACGTGTATTTTTTTATTTTTGGTTGAAACTAACGTATATTTTCCGCACATACCGACCTACTCGGCATATGCTTATATAAAGTAATGATTTAATCTGTTAAGTATCTATGCATATTAGATCATCTCATTACTTAAAAAGGTCTTCATTCATGAGATAATCTAATGGTAATAAGTTTTAACTGACTTATATCTAAATCAGCAGTAGCTAACTAGATTATTTCACTGCTTATATATACATTGAGTCCATAAATAATTATGAAATGCATATTTTAAAAAATTATTTGTTGGATTAGATAATTCAATATCAAAATTTTAAAATATAGCTGTGAAGAACTGTAACTGCTGAATGCTTTTCAATTGTCACAAATTTTTTCAGTGATATTTTTGAAAAATCGATGATTGAATTAGTATCATTTTTTGCAGATATGACATGCATAAATACAATATCTAATTCAACGATTAGTTTTTCAAAATATGTATCACATAATTATCTATAGGCTTCATGCTTATATAAGCCTATATAATCACATGCTGACTTGATCATTTCTGTTTCCACAAGCTCAAAAATATTCATCAGTAATTAATTATTATTAATATTAGAAAGATTTTAGAATAATAATTTTGCACAGTAGTGAAAGTAAATTTTTTTATTTGGAAAAAAAAAAAATTACCGAAAGGAACTAGAGAGTCCTAAGAAGTATGTTTGTTTGGAAAAAAAATAAGTATGAACCCAACTCATGAAGGTTCACTTCCTTCGCTTGATCACAAAAACCAATTTATGGTAGGACTAATTGGACTTGCGGATTATTACGCTTGTTAATTAAATTCTCAGGTCTATTAGTCCTAGCCTCCGTAAGCTGAAGTGACCCGATTACAAAGTCTCACAAGTAACCCACGTGTCATCTCCTAGATGTTCTTAATATCTCAAGTAATAATAATATGAAAACAAAAATAAATAAATAAAGAAAATAAAAGAAAACAAGTGAGTTTGGTAGGGCAGAGGGACAACAAAGTGGATTGAGGTAAATTAAAGTAGGAGATTTTTAGTCAATCAAATAAATGTTAGGTAAGGTTGCTGAAATATCAAAGTAGGAGATTTTTAGTCAATGAAATAAACCTGAGGTTAAGGTTACTGAAATATGAAGTAAGCCCATGCTCCCAGCAGGGAAGGCATCCTTTAAATCATCCCCAAGCCAAAATCAGGCTGAACAGCTAGTAACAGCAATTCATCAGAAATTATAAACGAAACAAATTAAAGTATAAATCAAAAATTATAAATTGAGCTTTGCCATGGTACAAACAGATTTTACTGCTATCTCTAATGATCCCATGTATTTTCTTGTTTGTTTCACTATGAAAATACGATCCGTTCTTCATGGAAACCATTATGGATGCAAGAGCGGGAAAGTAATTACTCAGGGATTCTTCTTGATTCAGATCAAGTTGAAAGAAAAATAATAACAGTTTAGATTCTTAGAAAAGTATGATCCTTCATTCAATCAATGTATGTATGGCTACAAAATTTCAAGAATCCCTCATTTCTAGTGGGTATATCTTCATCTAGCTCCTTGGAATCACATAAGAAAGGATGAAAACAGTGTCACACAATCATGGTAGCATCTGGAATCTGTACACAAATTTTCAAATTATAATTTAAGAAGACAGAGTTCACCTATATCCACACGTGCATCTCACAAGAAGCCCTCAGATTGTAATAATCCAGGATAGACAAGTGATATTATCTGTTTCAAGGATTTGATCCACGGTTTCAAAAATAGATGCCCCTCCATTGCTACGGAACCAAGAAAGAAACACAATTAACACTCAGTAGAGCAAATGAATCTGGAAATTTTTAAGTTCTGTGGAGGTGTTAGCGAACTGAAAAGATTTTACCTTTTATCAATAATTTGACTTCCTTTGAGAAATCCTCAACACGACCTAATACAGGTCTAATTCCACAAATCTGCGAGACACAGAGTTCCAAATACAAGGACATCTCCATTATTTGCAGCAATAGAAAACATATATTTTTGATTTCTGGTTGAATCTGCTTCGATTTGCTGGCTTCACATAGTTCAGTAACGACAGCAATTGCTTGATCCTTCATTCAAAGTATTACAAGTAAATAGAAGAGCGTTGGAAATATAGAGTATACAGTTTTATAAAATTTAAAAACAGAGGCAAAGAATCCCTTAGAAATTTTTGGCAGACCATACGTTTTTTTTCCTAGAGAGACTATCCGTGGTGTTTATTACTATAAAAGTGAGACTTTCAGAGTAAATATTTAAAAGAAAGGGCATGCATAATGTTAGTAAAAGAATAAGGTTATTATATTACCTGTAAGCCATGCAAAATCTCAGGCATAGGAAGCTCAGGAAAATGAGCAAGATCGACAAACCCGAGCTCCTCTGCTCTTTGGGCAGCACCCTCAGCTTGTAAACACAGAAACTTCAAAAGAAGAAATGCAATATTATAGATATGCAAGGAAGTAGTGTCTGAGAAGAATGTTTGAGAAACTGGATCGGTATTTTCAGTTGCCTGATCCTTTATTGAAAGGGTAGTTGATTTGCTTGAGACAGCAGAGAGCTTAGGTTTTGATGCACAACCAAGAGGAGAAAGAGCAAACCATCCATTTCTACTGTTGACAAATGATGGTTTCTTGTAACAATCAAACTCCTCTTTGAGAATAGGAGGGCATAAGAGAGGTGCAGTCCTGCTGGGAGATTCTCCAAGGCGTTGATTCCCCCTACTAATGAAAGCTAATAGATGGATACTTCTCTCCCTAAGCTCTGAATCCATTTCTTTCATGGCCTTAACCCATGAGTTCCAATGTTTCGCCAGCACACACATTAGCAAGAGAGTATGTTCTGTTTCTCTAAGAGCAGTTAGAGAAGTTTGTGTCTTTTGAGCCCGAGCTCTTTTCTTGTCATGATCATCAGACGGAAAGTCTGGTGCGTTCAGATAATAAGAAATCAGGTAAGCCTTCTCTGAAAAGAAGTAAGGTATCACATTATCCACAAATTCAATACAGGAAGAACTGTCTCCTAAAGAACAAATCATTGCTGTGACCACAGCCAAACCAAGTCCCCAAATGTGTTGAGGCTTTTCAATTTTGTCAGATGAGTTTGAAAGACTCCTCTCATTTTGAATAACTGACAAAGGCCTACCGTCTGATAAGTCAGCAAACAATGCTCTCAAAGACAAGAAAAAACCAGCAGTAAGAAGCATCTCTGCACCTCCTCTCACACGTGCAATGGTCAAAAGGAACTTCAATATTATTGGTATGGAAGCAAGAGAATTTTTATCATGAAGCTTCAGAATAACATGCTGCAAATGAAGATGTCTTTGTATGACTGGGAACCAAGTGTTAGGTGTCAAGAAACCTCTCAGTATGAAGTCCATGGTAGTCAGGGCGAGGGTGCAATGCTCAGCAGTTTTAATGCAGTTGCAGAGAATGGGCAACAGCCCCAAACTCACATTAGACATCTCAGCAAAGTCATCAGCAGATTCCTCTGTTACCTCGCCTAAATGTGAATTGAGGTAACTGAACTCAACTGATGAAAGAAGCAACATTAGTAAGAGCTTCATTGTCATGTTAACCCCAGCAACTGATGGCCTGAAGTCACACAACACTTTAAGGCCAGAACCTGTGGTTTTCAAGACAACCATACAAACAGATAAGGAAAGGCTTTTGTGTACAGCTCTACTAAGATGGAGAAGTAGTTCAGCTTGGGCAGCCAGGAAATCAAGGATATCCTCAGAAGCATCCAGAACTGGAGCTAATGATTCTAATGTGGCACGGAAACATTGGCATGTATAATCTATACATGAAAGAATGAGTTGCTCAGATACTCCCCCAAAAATCATTTTCTTCTTCTCGATTGACTGCACAATAAGGTAAACTTAAATTAATACCCTAAAGAGATAAGGAAAATGCATTCATTAGAACGTTCATGGTTCTTCAAACTCATAATTTTAAACTCTTGACTGGTACAATAATAGCTAAGGTCTAGACACAATGCTAAAAACTGCCTCAAGGCCCAAAGCATGAAGAACACACTACATGTTTATGCCTCAATATCGCTTTGTTCCCTTATATAGGAAGTGCAATACACTTCAAAGCTCAAGCCTCATACATTTGAAGGTCCCGGTGCCTCACTTGCACCGGCTTCGTTCAAAACATTATTTTGATATTAGATATGGAGTATCAAAAATGATTTGTCACAAATACTCTGATTATCACTTATATGCCAAAATGCCCAATTTCCTAACATACTAAGAATTAACTTCCATATGAGAAATCAAACTCTCATAAAAGTTTAGCATTTGAATGCATAGGGCCAATAGGTTGTAAACCAGTTAAGAAATTCCCACAATTTCCTGACAATTCCAACAACAGCGAAGCAGTTTTAGAACTCAAAGTTCCAGACCCAGGAACAGCATGATAGGAAATCAAATTTCTGAGAACTCACATCTTCCTCATACACAGCTAAGATAGTTATCAATGCTTTCAATGCAGAAAGCTTTGAACTTGCAAGCAACACCATTGAGTTTGCATTTTGCATGCAAAGAAGCATTGTTTCTGCAATCTCTTTACTTCCTTTCCACTCTGAATGATCCCACATATCTAACCCCAAATCTGCCCGTAAATGTATGGTATCGAACAAATGCACATCTTTGGCAGTTGCGAAAAGGTCCCCATCGTACTTATGTTGATAAGTTTGCAAAAGTTTTGATTCAAGCAGAAACTGGGATAACTCTTTGAAAGGTCCAGGATCGATCTTACGACCTTCAAGCTCTCGTAAATGATAATAAAGATCACTGAGTATTAAAGTGCTCAGTTCCTTTCCTTCACTGAAACGATAAAAGAAAAGATGATTTCTAGACACATTGAAAATCTAAACAAATTTATCTAGTAAGAATAAGTGAAATGATAATTCCAAGAATCTTGAGTTCTATAAACAGAATTATAAACCAGAGAAAATTAAACTGAATCCACTTTCTATACATGTTAATGCCTTGAGAATCTGTCCATTTATACTTGGTCGTAGTTGCTTTCGTGCAAAAGAAATGGAAGAAACATACAACTGATAAAAGACAGAAATGAAATTCAATATACATGATTCTTGGCTTCACAAGAAACTATGGAATAGGGCATAAAAGGCAAGAACTTCCAATAAAATATAGTAATTTTCACTAGTCGTTGGATGTTTTTATAACCAACAAGGACCCAAAAAGTTTCTTTTTGTGTTTTTATTTTTTTTCCCAGGAAAAAAATGGAAAACATTAGAAACCTTCCCTAAGATTTCAGAAAAAGTCACATAGCCCCTCGAAAGTTTTGTAAAATATCACCTCTCTCTCTCTCTCTCTCTCACACACACACACACACACACACAAATATTTTGATGCTTACCTCCCCTCCTTTAAAGTTCAATTACTATAAGCAGTTCTCTCTCTCTCTCTCTCATACACACACACACACACACAGATATTTTGATGCTTACCTCCCCTCCTTTAAAGTTCAATTACTTTAAGCAGTTGACAATACAGTTTTATCCTTGCGATAAAAGTATACCAGCATTTAAATTGAGGGCAGATTGGTTATTTTCACTAACAATTTGTTAAATTTCAATGAAGGGGAACTTAATGAAGATTTCTAAAACTTCAATGGATTTGGAAGTTTTCTTATTCAATTTCATGCCATATTACATGGGCAAACTTATGGCTGCCTAGTTCAGAAACGGACATAGTTGAATCAAAGTATCCAGTAAAACATGAAAATATGTCATATGTGCACTGTACCTGTAACCATGCTGCGAGTATTGAGCTAACAATTCAGAAAAAGCAGGCAGATTGCTCAACTGTGGACAGGAAAAGGAAAAAAAAAAAAAATGCAGGATAAGACAAGGCCACAAAACAATAATAAATGAAAAAAAATTGTGAATTTGCAGCTATTTAATCAACTCATAAAATAATCTCTCAAAGAGCTTACCGTTGTATAAATTCTTTAATGATGACTTAAATGTCAACAGAAAGAAATTGACATACATTACAAAAAGTAATTACTTAATCATATTAGAGACAGGATCAAACCTTTTTTGCCATGGAGCGAACCTTTTCAATTAATGATACAGACAAACTCCCAGCATCACCAGTCACTAATTTCCCCATCACATGCACAGTGAATAAACTGGCAGCAACCTGCAAAGTTGCACATCACTAAATATGATTATCACTTATTGAATATAAAGGCAATATGAAAAGAGAAACTGTATGCATCAAATAGATTTAACTGGAGGGTCTACACATTACAATAGAGCACACAAAATAATGTCTCTTTCCAGCTTGGGGTGCCTATGACACAAAACACTTCTCAGTACATACCCACAAATAATACGTTGGGTAGTGTCTGGCTGCGGGGCTATATTATCCCAACCCAAGGTCAGTTTTGTCTAGCACAATGTTAAATACTAACTGAACAGTATAGCCCAACAGAGTGCTATAAAAGCCTAAAATGGCACTCCACCCTGGGATCTTTTTCCCGGATCCTGTCCGGGTGTTGCTACCTCTTATACCATCCTCACTGTTGTCTACCATACATTGAACCTATAAAAACCAAAATTTATTTTGATGGAAACAAATACTTGTCCACAAACTTGGTACAAGGATAACCTGAAATGGTGTAGGAGACCCTAATGGCCAACTAAAAAATAAAGTTAGTGGTAGAAAATGGAAAAGTCCCCAAATAACGTAACACATAAGGCCTCAAATAAATAATAGGTAGATGAATGGAGCCTATTTGACACACAGGAAGCAAAATTGGTACTAAAGTTGAATGTAAAGAAGGATCTACTCCCCTCACAAGGTGAGATGGAAAAAGAGGCATTGCACAAATAGCTGTTTGACTCAAAAGCACCAATTTTCAGAGAAAATGGTCTGATCTGGCCAACAAAAGCCAAGACTCTCCAAAACAGAATACAACTCGAAGCATAATTTTGTACATACACAAGTATACCACAGAATAGGTAGCTTATAGAGCTGGAAGAAGGGCTGCTTCTGAATAATAATAATAATATTTAATTAAAAAAAATGTTTCCAATATATTAAATACACAGCATTAGACAAATAATTAAGAGGGATGGCACAAATTGTATGGCCTTTAGCATACCGAGATGGTTATTTGATAAAATTGTGCTTATTTCCTAATGGACAACATACACAGACAACACCACTTAGAAATTCAAATACAAATGAAATTAATTAACTAATTTTTTCCATTGACATCATCACTCACTACAATGTCACCACTACTGACTCTAAACCAGGAAAGGCACCTAGTTAGCTTCCAGCATAAAGACTGTCAAATAATCTCAACAAAACAGCAATGAAATTATCGACACCAGTATTCTTCAAATGCTGTTCCAACCTTTTTTTATGAATATGTGAAACTAATGATAATGCTGCAGTGTAAGTATGGCCAAACATAGTTTATACAACATGATTTTATATCACACGGGTTATGATTTAATTGCATGATGAAAGCACAGGGACATTACAAGTATAATGTGAACCAATTTGACCAATCCGGGTCTTCAGAAATTCCTATCGAGAGGACATGCATGGAAGCATTTCAAATAATCATATCAAAGATGAAAATTAAGATAATGCATTCAAATAAATAAGTAATTAACATATTCCTCTATTCAAAATTTAAATGCATTTTATACAACATATATTGATGCAAGTCACAAGAAAACTATGTAAAGCACTGATGTACACAGTACACTACGTTGAATAGCCCAACAGTATATGTATGAGATGTAGAAAAAATTTAATACCAGCAACCTCTTGGTTAGTTAGTTTGAATGTTGAAAGGTTAAGTGAAAGGTCTGGTGTTGGATTGGGTTCTTGCAGAATTTTGTTTTCATATGTCTGAGGATTGACTTTGGGGGAATGGGGAAGAGTAAGAGAGCTGTTGTTCTTTGGAATTGTGTTTTGCTTGCAGTTTTTTGGGTTATTTGATTGGGAATGAAATGCTAGGATATTTGAGGATAAGTCTATTTGTTTCGTTGAGCTGTGGGATCGAGTGTTTTTTGTTATCCTTCTGGGCTAGGGTGTTGAAGGCTTTTGTTGGTTTTCCTTTGTTTATTATCCAAGCTAATTGGATAGCAGCATTTCGATAGTAGCTTTTTCGTTTTAGAATATCATTATGTTCACTTTATGATGAAGGATTTCTTGTTCTCCCTTGTACTTTTATCTTTTTATTAATACAACTTCAAGTTAATGATCAAAAAGTAAAAGCTATGGTATTTTAGTCTATGTAATGAAGTTTATTAATGCTTCCAAAAAGAATCTAATTTTATATGATAACAAGTCATAAACCATCAAAGAACATACAGAGGCCCAGATCAGAGCTGCAACTGTTTACAAGTCAACATGCTGAAAAAAATAGTGTATGTCACACACAAAAGCGCCCCCTCCCCCGGCCCAATCCCCGACAAAAAAAAAGGCAAAAAAGAAAGGAAAACAACAAAAAACAAAAGAAATAAGAATTTGGGATTACGTTCACCTTTGCACGAATATATGTTTCATTGTCATATTCACAAGATACAAATGACTTGATCAGGTTGCCCAAGACTGAGCTCTCACACCAACTTGACAAAATATCCTTAAGATCACATACATTTGTAGCTTTAGATTTTTCAGTACTAAGTGCATTTTCTATCATCTCCTTTGATGATTCAGTAGATTGTTTTACAAGCAACTCAGCATGTGATAACTTTTTCTGCAGAAACAT
Organism: Hamamelis virginiana; assembly: GCA_017140935.1. Lineage (NCBI taxonomy): Eukaryota > Viridiplantae > Streptophyta > Magnoliopsida > Saxifragales > Hamamelidaceae > Hamamelis > Hamamelis virginiana. Next base: position 1,240,509 of record JAESVK010001036.1, read on the forward strand.
TTCATATGCCATTAATTCCATCACAACAGATTGACATTGATATTTGTATGCCCATTGTAGAGCCTCTATATCAGTATGATTTTCATGTGGGGGATCTTCCTTGCCAGCAATTAGCAAAATAGAGTTGGACAATTTTTTCCAGAACTTTCCAGAGTTTTTCAGCCACTCTAAAATATCTGTATACTGAGCAGCCCCTTGCCACAATGCCTTCAGGAAATTAAGCATATTCAGCAGCATGCGGGGATTGCTGGAGAATTTTGAAAAAAAAAAAAAAAAAATCAAATTAAAATTTGTAACTATTCAAAGGTAATACTATATCAAGCAAAACAAACAAAAACTCACAAGATCTGACAGGGCCCAAGAATAACAAAAGTACCAAATAAACAGACCAGAATAAAGATCCTTTTGGACTAACTACCTATTGATAAGATCATCGGAGCTTTCAACATATTGCAGAAGTGCATCTATCACACTTGCTTTCTTGGACCCCAGTGACCCAGAGGAAGGTTCATTTATCGACTGTTTCACACCACCAGCATTACCCACTTCGACATCTGTATACTCTTTGGCAGCAATTATAGCAACAAGAAAAGCAGGCTGCACTAGAATAGAAATAATATTAATATGGAAAAAGTGCCCAAAAAGGAAAATCCAGAATAATATAATCAAGATGACAGATTGATGTCCAGGAAAGAAAAGGCAACCAATAGGTTTTCAAACATGGACATAACTATGGCAAATAAAGAGCTGAGCTTAGCTAAGTTGTGCCCAGTTTGGCTTCAATAGATGAATATTAAGAAGCAATTGGGTACATTTAACTCTTTTGAGGGCTTAGCAAAGTCATGTCCAGGTTGGCTCACCCACCTCATTTGTCCAATTCACACAGAAAACCATATTCTATTCACTCTATTGAGCCTATAAAAGTTGAAAGAAAACAAATTTAATGTTTAACAGAATATTGCTCTCTATTCAAAGATCTTAAGCTATTTAATTGGATTTGTTGTATCACAAGGGTTGAAACTCCATAAGGAGTATATATATGGCCCCTTAACCTGTGGCTTCTCAAGATGGTGACAGAATTGCGGATTCAGGGGTTGACTATCAATATCGCGAATTATATTGAAGCATGTAGACATGTAATTTCCCCCCTGTATGAGAACTATTTAAGCAATAGACATCTCCAGACTCCAAACCATGGATGGAATATATGATAACAAACCTGATAATCCGCTGCGGAAGCAAGCAGTTTGACTATAGCGTTGAAGAGATCTTCATTCCGTAATGATAGCTCACATAGAATTTTATTAACAGAATGCCTTAAATCTGTAATCTGAACCAAGTAGTTAACCAAAATTCAAAGCAAAAAACTGATACAGCCATTTGAATTTACAAGCCGAATATGAGGAAAGTGAAGAAGCTCAAACACAAAATTCCAAACCTGCATATCATCCAGACCAAAGCATGCATTTCCAAACAAATATTGCTTCGAATAATCTGCTATAATGAATAACATAGACAGTACTCTAGCAGCACCCACTTGTATTGCCTGCATAGACAATTCAACAATCAAGAAAAAGCCATCCGATCTACCATCACTGAAAAGAAGAAAAAAGAATCATAAAAATACATTCGACTGTGAATCTATGGGGAGTCAATGAAGGCACATTCAACTACCTCCACACGGGAGACACAACTATATAACAATGATCGTGGAAAACTATGTATTTCCCACTGTACAGACTATCTGTATTTGTATACATATAACATGGACATAATTCCACATTCCCAGCAGTAGTCGTGGCAATTTAGGGAAGCCCATTTCAGTTCACAGCCCAACACTGACAATCCGAGTTAATATATTGCAAATCATGTCCATCATTCCATCCAAGGCTGACAATCACCAAAAACTTAAGCTTTAATCTAAATGGAGAAATCGTGAGCATGCATGGGTGCATATTATATGGCACTTTCCCATAAGCACCAACCCTCCCGCCCACCCGCACACACAGTATACTTCTTCCTTTTTTTATTAACATGTGCACTTTCTATTCCTGCACAATCTTATCCACAAAAAGTAAGGTACAACTGCAGGTAATGGAACATCTTTCAATCATCGATAAACATCCATGCAACTAATTGTACATTCCTCCGCAGGTAACATATTGATTACTTATGAAGCTGTGTAGCATAAAAGTTAACCACAAAATATTTATTGTACATTCCTCCACAGATCTTTAAATGGATGAAGAAGCATAGAGACCAGAGAGAAAGAGAGAGAGAATATGCAAAAAATTAAAACATGAAATTTATCAGTCTCTGAAAAAACACAAATGTGCCGCAACCAAATTAATCGTCCAAAGAAAGGTAGGTGAAACAAAACTAATAAGGAAAATATAGAATACTATTTCAAGCATGATGAATTCCAATTTGAATGTGGATGAAGTGCATACAGAGTTGCGGAAGTATGATATCAACGATATCACAGCTGAAACAACAGGGATTGGTTTGGTTGCAGATGACAGCACTGCTTGGTGAAAAACTGGCAAGCCGGACGATATATCCTGAAAAATTAACAGAACTGTATTATTATTATTATTATTTTTTTTTTTTTTGTATTTTGTCAAGACCTGAATCACGTAATCAACCACAACAAATAGGAGAAAGAAAGATGTGTACCAACAGATGCACAGAATCAGCAAATATACACACACACATAAACACAAAAGGGATGAGTGAAAATGAGAAGCAAAATATAGAATTCGATTAAAAAGAATACCCAATCTCCCAGGGAAACAAAACAAAACAGAAAAAGTGTGTGTGTGTGTGTGTGTGTGAGAGAGAGAGAGAGAGAGAGAGAGAGAGAGAGAGAATATCTAGAATTTTCAAGCCAATTTCGCTGCATAAAAAATCCAACTGTTTCACTTCTATTTATAGCAAAATAAAAGTTACTTGCATACCAAAGTTTGTAGTGTGAAAGTAAGTTTGTAGTGTAAAAGTCATAAGAAGACAAGAATATACGAAAAAGCGCAATACTAAATCCATAAGACAAGCATATAGGAAAACACACATTTCTAAATCCATTTACTATCAAACGAAAAGATATGACATGATGCACTCCTTCAAAAAATTTACCACTCCACGAGCAATTGAAATGTAGACCTCGGCAGTTTGAAAACATACCTTTGAAAGCTTGGAGAGCATGGTGAAAAGAATATCCAAAACAGAACATATTGCAAGATCTAATCCTTCAATCTCCATCGGTTCATAAAGACGGCTGACATAGCGTTTCTGTTCAAATATGGAAAACAAAAGGATTGTGACTCGTGGCCAAATTATGCATACCAATAAGAAAGGAATAGTAATAGCAAGACTGACCTCTAAGGCTTCTGAGGTCGTACAAATAACTCGAAAGAGTGTATTGTGGATGGAAGAATCACAAAGTAAAATATCCCATACAACCTCACCTAGTTTCTGAGAGTATGGGATTGACATGATGCATTTTTTCATCAATTCAAGTACCTGAAATGAAAAATGCATTACATGAAATTACTATTTCAAGCATCTATATATTTATTACCATTACTTTTAAATTACCGCTACATCCAAAAGAAAACTTAGTTTACATAGCAACTACAGTACCAGAATCCATACACCATTACCCCAAATTTCCATGTTGAGACTAGGTTGCAATTTGTAAAAAGGTGAATGAAAACCAAGATGTACCTTCAACGTCACTTTCCAACGAACATGCTTCACCTTGTATCTCCAATACTCATGATTGACAGAAACATACTGAAGGGAGAAAACAACAAGAGCAAGGACAACATCATTTTCTACACCTGTTTCCACAAGCTGCATGGTAAAGTCCAGCACTGCAAGGTCGAAAACCATGCAAGCCAGAAAACAAAGAACATAAATATAACATATCAAAGTATGTCTATGCAGTACCAGTTGGAACCATGCATGAATGAACATTAAGTTAACCAAATAAAGATACAGTTAAAATGTCAATATTGAAGAAGACAAATGAAAGTTAGAGGAAGATCTATAGCAAGTTATTTTAAAAATATAACAATTGAATAAGTATTTTATTCAGACATAACATATATAGGCTAGACAAGGATGAGGAGATCAAAAATGTATTTTCCTCAGAATAAAAACTGAACAGTGGAAGGCGAATATTCAATCTGATTTTAAAGTTTGAATCGAGGAAATGTCACAACATATACTGTGAAACAGTATAAATACTAACATGATAAGAAAGTTCAAGACATCAATATTCATTATTATATTTTTAAAAGAAATTACCATCTTCTAATCTTAGGAAGAAAGCTCTAACTTCTCATTCAAGCAGTGATTAATTTGCAATTAAACACACAACCTCATGCTTCTATGTAGTTCACCAACCACATAAGTAACAACAACAAAGAAACCTCAAGTATACTTTAAGAGAGCCGATATAACATCAAGTGCATACCAGATTAATAAAGAGGCAGCAGTCGCCTCATTTTAAAAATTGAACAACGGATAGCTACACTTCAGAAGAGCCAATCAAAACCAGGAACAGGTTGGTATGACACTGAACTTGCTTAGTGCTTCATGAGATACTAATGTGATTAACAAAGAACACATAGAACCAGAGAGTGAGAGAGAGAGAGAGAGAGAGAGAGAGAGAGAAAAGACACAGCAAGACTATGTCATTTGGCAGTGTGACTGTGTATTCTAAAAGTCTAAAACCCTGGTACTGGGTCATTTGGCAGTGTGACTCTGTGTATTCTAAAAGTCTAAAACCCTGGTTCTGGGTCAGTAATATTCAGATTCAATCAAATCCCAGTAATCATGGACCAAATGAATGCAAGATATCCCTCACAAAACCAACAATATTCACCAGAATCCAGTTCCTAATTACCAAAGTTCATGGGAATGCAAACTAAGTCAGAGAAGGCAAAAAATCTGTCATACAAGTTAAAAGAAAAGAAAAGGATATGCATTGACAATGTGGATAAGAAAGAGAAGAGGGGAGGGGGGGAACAAACATGCAAAACTATTAAAATTTGGGACAAATATACCAATGTAAATAGGATGTAGTATAAGAATAAGCATAAAGAAATATATTAACGATGCATAACAAACAAAAATTGAAAATGAAAAGAAAAGATGAACATGCTGGCAACAAAATACAAGAAACAATTATTGAACGTGCCTGAAATAGTCAATGGGCAGCAGTCATCATTCTGCTCACTGTCAATTAAAAGCATCTTTGCAAGTTTTCCAGAAAGCAACCATGATCCGCTGAAAAGAAGAAGGGAAAAAACATAGACAAATGATGTGTCAACACAGGTAAAAAATATATCATCCATCCAAGAATGCAGTCTAAAATATTTACTTGTGACAGTACCCATTACCAGAACAAGGGAAGAAAGTATAATATTTAAGACTTTCACAAATAGATTAATCATGGAACCTTCCCCTCCCCGCCCTTTCTCTCCTTTCCTTTATCCTCTAACATAAAGTATGGCCCTAGACAGAGGATTTACAGAAAAGAATTCCAGTAGCCAATCCAAAACATTTGTCATACGTTTTTGCCGAGACAACTTCTGTACCCACCGACCTTAGATTACAAAAACAAGGCTGTGTGCCCTTGAGTTAAACACAACTGCTCACTGCTATTAATTACAATGTTATTTATGAAGATGCACTCAACAGTGTGCCTACTGTACAATGGATGATTATTTATAAATAAAACCACAGTGCCTACAGCCTAGATATTATGAGTTCAATGCAAAGAGAATACTATAAACAGAATCTTTTAATAGGATACACGAAGAATAAAGGGGGAGGGGGGGTTAAAAATGAACAGATATCACAAGAGATTAATTTCTCAAAACATATAAAGCAAGCATGACTTGATAGCATAAAATATGCTAAACAGCACTAAACAAAATGATGCAATCTAAGTGACGGTGCAATTTTTGAAATACCAAACCATCCCAAAACAAATATGGAACTTTGGTTTTCCCCAAAATCTGACCCACTTCATAATGCATATAAAATTAACCCATGAGACATTATTTCTTATTTATACACTAGAACAGTTTGAAATATAAACCAAATTTTAATCCAATTCACCTTGATGAACCACTAAAGCTAACATCGAGGATATTTGTCTTCAAAGGCAAATCAAATACATTTGCCCTTAGAGCCACAGCAGTAACATGAGATGGGGAACTGCCAACAGAAGTAAAGGGACACCAAAAAAAAAAAATTGTAGTAAGTCATAGTGAATGAATACCAAAAAGGCAAAAACAACGTAAAGGAATAAAACAGAAAGTCAACTCCACCTTTGGATAAAAAAATGTAGAGAAAGAAGAGGGGGGGAATACATATTTTTAAGATAAAAATTTGTCATTTGTTTGAACTGAAAATGAGATGATGAAATGACTCAATTCAAGATATGAGTAAAACAAGAATCAATTCCAGATATGAGAAAGACAAACCATCATTTTGGCAGTCTTACTTCTAGTAATTTGTATATAACTAATGTACTAACCTTCAAGGAAAAATAAAAAAACTGGGTTGCCAAAGGCAGAGAGGTGGCACTGGCAGCAGCCATGCCCTCCCACTCCCTAACTTTTTGGAATTCCCTATAATACTAATGTCACATTTTTAAATATTATGCTAAAGTCACAAATATTTCTAAAGTTACTTCCAACCCCCTCCCCCCCAAAAAGAGATCTTGTAATTACCCCATTGCTCCACTCTAAATGTTTTATTACTTTTTTTGCTCCTCAAAAGTTTTCTTCTCCCTCTCCACCCCAACAAATTTTACTAATGACAAATATGGTCAACCACTCAACCCCATGTGTAGTATTCACTGAAATCTCACACTTGGAAATATTCACTCAAATCCTATCATATTTTCCATGTTCACCAAAATTATTATTTTCAATATAATGCCGCTTAAGCACTTAATTTCAGATTATTTTAATACTCGCAAGAAAATTAGATAAGCTTAACGCATCAAATTATTGTAATCTTTTAAGTTGAATTTGATTTTTTATCATGAGAAGATTAATTTTTCGTATTTGTTTATAACTGTAACAAGGAAAGATAAAATAAGAAATGAATACATTTGAAAGAAGGTAGGAGTGACTACAATTGAGGACAAGATTAGGGAAAATCATCTAAGATGGTATGATCATGTGCAACAAAGACCTAGGAATGCACCATTGTAAAAGGATGACTTGATTCAGGTCAAAGATCTTAAGAGACAAAAGGAATATCCAAAATAATGTGGTTCAAGGTAGTCAAAAAGGACGTATGTGCTAAGGATCTAAAGGATGATAAGGCCTTTGATAGAGAGCTAAATGACTAAAGAAGATTCATGTAGCCAATCCCATGAAGTTGGGATCAAGGCTTTGTTAAGCTGAGTTGAGTTTGTAAAAGTGACCAAATGTTTACTTTATTTTTTTAATTTTTGCAAAATTTCAATTCACACTGTCATTTCTATGGTCTTCCACTAAAGGAAATCTTGGCTCCTCCCTTGCTCGTTGCCTCAATTTCCTAAAAGGTGCAAAATCCATAATTGTATAGAGGTAAAGGCCCATAGCAGTGGGGCAAGATTCAGGTTTCAATCCTAATTTCTTACCGCTGATAGACAGAAACATCCTAAAGCGCACCGTAATCTATATTTCATTGGTTATGCATAGGTTTCATAGGACATACTGTAACTTTATAGATTGAAGTCAAATCAATAAATTCACATGTACAAGTCAAGTGATAAAGGTTATAAACAACTGCCCCTCGTAGCGTAGTGCGCTCTCTCCTTCTTTATTAGGGGAAGGTCTCAAGTTCGAGTCTTTGAACTCTTGAGTGGGTCTTGGGTGGGGTAGGTGGTTTTTTTTTTTTTTTTTTTCCCCGGGGGGGGGTTTTGGGGGGGGGTTTTTAGGGGGGGTTTCGCCCCCCCACACCCAAAAAAAAAAAAAATTGTGTAGCCCGAAGGATCATTTCTGCTCTCCAGAGGATCTATAAATAATAAAAATAAAAGAATAAAAGAAGATAAAGGTTATAAACAGAAGGTTCATAATGTTTTTATCCTATAATTTGTAACCTACTGCAATATTTTGTACCACGGACTAATTCTGATACAAGCATGCAAACACACGTGTCGATATTTAAACTAAGCAAAAAGGATAATGAACAATAAGTAGTCATCAACTGCACAATGTTAATCATCTTATCCCTATGGATTAAACCCAATTACAGGTCTTACCAAACACTCTTGATGTGTCACACTTCTATAGGAGCAGCGTATAACAGTCAGCACAGTGTATCACTTTCACTTCAGGAAACCCAAAGCATGCTTCACTCACATTTCTTATATTTCTTATTATAAACTGAATTCTTATTTCCACAATAAACAATTTTATAAGCAAACATATCATTTAATATGAAGAGAAGAAGAAAAGAGAAAAATTCCAGCAACAAAATAATTCATTTTTGTGACAAAAAAAAAAAAAAAGTTGCGCAATAAACTATTAGTAGAAAACAGGCATAGGAACAAACATAAACCCAACAGAACTATTAATTGAGTCACCATTTTAACATCTTTACTAAAATGTTGACACTCGTGGACATCACCACAGCACTGCTGCAATTAGGTGACAAGTTCCTGACCAAAGCACAAATGATCTCAACCAGATTCACCCTGCACCTGCAGCAGCAACAGAAAATTATTTTGCAAGAAGCTAGATAGAAATAAAGCCCAGCCCATGGAAACGACAGAAGATTTTAATGTCAGAAAAGAAGAATTAACTGTTTGAGTTAATTAATTACCACGTATTCTTTTCCATCTGCCCATTCAAGTGAGTCGCTTGAACATGCATTGAGTTGCCAATGCCCATCAAAGCAAAGCATAGAGCCTGCACATCGGTACATTTACAAGAAGTTTGGTTAGAAAAGAATGCCTTAAACTATCAAGTCAGCTGCCTTCAAAGAAAAAAATCTCCAATCAATTCATCACATCAAGCATAAAGAAAAAAACTACAGCTTAAGACATCTACATATGAGCAGGTAAGGAGAAATGGATTTTCAGCCCTTGGACTCTCCCATTATGTCGAGACAGTTTCTGCTCTGTATGAACTGTCACATGGTTGACTACATGTTACAAAATAAATGACTTGACACTTTTTGCAGGTTCATACCTGAGATTGGCCCGAGATGATACCACCACATAGCTAAGGTATAAAGCAACAGTTCATGAACAAGAGGTGGTCACTGTTTACACTGTTGGCAGGTATGATGTGGTTTTTACAAAGGACAGCGTTAGCCGCAAAACTAGAACTACATTGGAGTGTTTTCAAAAGATTAAAGGTTCCAAATAAATTAACCAAAGCAAACTATATGATATGCATATATAGTACCATTACACTATATAATATTAAATGACATGGCATCAGAAGCACAAGTACAATTTTGGGCAAGTGAGAAGCATAAAGCTGACATACATAGTCATCAAACAAATGCTAAGACAATCCATAGCTCAAATATTTTATGGCATATATATCAGGTACATATATGGAGAAGCAACTAAAAAGTAGTATAAATTGTTCCAACTGTCATTCGTATCATGCTTGTGTGTGAGTTTGCAGGGTGGAGGTGAGGAGTGGGGAGAGCAAAGATTTATATAACCTAATAAATTAGCAAGCAGCAAAAAATGCTAAGAGGAAAATTCAATAACTAATTACCGTGTTAAAGGACACCAATCGACAAAGCAGATCAAGGGTAACAAGGGCTTCCTCACTGCTATCCAAATGCAGATCCTGGGCCAAGCGCAGGAGCAACACGAACACCCCAGATTGTGCATACTACACATGTTAGCGTGAAAAAAAAAATCAAAAAATAGTTTTTAAATAATCAAATTGATAAGGATATCATACTTTGCTCTACTCAAAACATACTTTCAAAATGTACTAGTGATATCACTCAACTCAAATCTATTTAATAATTCCCAGTGCCATTAGAGCAGAAAGTCAACAGAAATGCTTGTATATTAACGGATAATAGGTAACACTTAAGATTGCATAGCTATACAACCAATATGATAAAATCAAGTGCTTTGATGAAAATCAAAGAAATCCTCACGTAAATTAACATTTTTTTGAGATGATTTGCTCGAAAACTACTTCTAAGTCAGTACACAATACAAAAACCCAGGAGTATAACATTAAACACAAACTACCATAATATGTGAACAAATCCCACACCAACCAGAAGAAGTACATTATAAGTAATCACATGACCATTGTTAAAGATTTATGAATTCCATTCCGAACTACACCACACAAATAGTAACATAACCATACATATAAGGCCAAAGAAGAACGAAAAAAATTACTAAACCAGCAGTCCACCAATATGTGGTAATAATTTCTAATACCAATGCACTCAAATATAGTTAAAAGCCAAAGCAAAAAAAAAAAAAAAAAAAAACTTCATTGCCAAGATAATCCAAGGACACTAACAACATACAATAATCAGATATTAGTTAAAACATATGTAAACCTTAGTCCAATTACCTCCCAACGTACAAGAGCAGTAATTCCATCATACACTTTCAAAACATGACCACGTGTTTTACTAGGAATAAGCAGACCTTCAACCCCAGGAACATGTAACGGCAGCTGTGTTTCAACAATCTGAGAAATGGTATCCACCAAGGAATCACGACTGATCTCAAACAGGGTAGATATACCAACGGACTTATCTAGAAAATTATACCTGTTTACAGCAAAAGGACAGAAAATAATATAAGAGGGACTGTATAATAAGTAGATAACCAATTTATTTTCCAAGAAAAATCCAAAAATAAGAATCAGAGAGCTCATTCCTTGATTTCTTAGAATAAGCAGGCAATAAGGTATCAAGATATATTTTTAGACCAGGCATCCTGAACACTGGCACTAGAAATCAATGCACCCAAAAGAACAGGGGGTTCTTTATATATTTAACACGTTTGTTGTAAGAGGGGTTTGTTTGATGGATCCCTTGATTCAGTCACAGGCGACACAAATAGAAAGAGGGGGCAGGGGTGGGGGGAGAAGAAAAAGAAGAAGTAAAGCTGCAGGTATGCCTCCTTCCTTTACTCCTCCTCCTCCCTCCCTCCCTCTCTCTCTCTCTCTCGAACTTTATTTTTATTAAAAGAATCCCTTTTCCATGTTCCAATGTGTCCATCCCGTGTCCTGGAACAAAAAATTAAATTTCTTATGTTGGACACATACAATTATACAACATGTGTTCATGGCGTGTTCAAGCCGAGTCATTGTCTGACACATCTTAGACACTACCACGACTCCTCTATGCCCGCCTTCGTAAGGGAGTGAAAATTAACATAGTGCAAACATGTCAAAAGAAGATCAAGCATGATACCATGGAGAAGGTACGAGTTGGCACAAGTTAAAGAGTGCTAAAAAGAGGGAGAAGAAAGCTGATGAAAACATTAACAAGATTAGTAATAAGAGTAGCTCCTGTATATATTCATTGTCCGGCCCTCTACGTTGTGCTTCAATTAAGGATCAAATGACTGCTCAGACAAGGTTTACCAAACTCAGCCATAAATATATAAAAGTTTGAAAATTAAAATATATTCCACTTCACTATCAACGAAGGGTTTCATGTTGCACAAAGTAATAAAAGAATGCAAAAAAGAAAAACTCACCAAGATCTCACACCTAATTGATCCTTGATAAGAACCCATGAGTGACAGTTGAAAGTAAGAAGCAACAGGAGACTGCCAAGTTGGCTGCTCTCTGTATCTCAATCAGAGGTATCTCAAGCCAGAGTTTGCCAGTTTGGGCCATAACAGTAAGGAGGAGACCAAGCATTCTGCATTCAATGCACAAGCCCCACTGATGCCCATAGATTCCTCTAGAGAAGGAAAAAATCGGTACCAGAAACAGTGATTTTCTAGGTTTATGGAGCAATTCGGATAAAATTCATCCTCAATAAATGTCAACAAACAATATGTCATGACTGCTTAGGTTTGCTTTACACTGTAATGAATTTAAACTAAGAAATGGTAGAATTTTTATAAAGGGAACAGAGAGTTTCCTTGGTTCTTATTCAGTGTAACAGCCGTTCTAACATTAATATTACATAAATGAACCCAGGAGAATCACCAAGAAAAATATAACAAGCCCTACTTACACGCATTCTGCGGGCCAAGTTCCTTCAGAGAGGGCTGATAAAAAGCGAACAAGTTCCACAGTCCTGAATGGAAATTCACCCTCCAAGTTGCAAAGAAGACACCGAATGGGACCATCAATAAAACTGTCCCTATCCCAAAACTGATTACAAAGAGACTCCTGCACCAATCATGGGCAAGAATCTCCAGTTAATGAAAAATGAGCAGAAGATATAATGATAAAATATCAATGAGAGACCCTGAAATATCATTAAGAAAATCATCATAAATCCAAACCTCTCCTCGATATATTTTGCTAAGAATATCTAATATCAATTTAAGGGTTTTGTCCTCTAGCTGCACAATGAAGAAAATGTTATAATCAGAAAGGGCATTAGACAAATTCTTTGCAAGCTAATTACAAATATGCATAATAAAGATACCTGAAGATTAATCTCATAAGATGCAATAAAAGCAGAGACAAATGTTCTCAAGACACTTCGATAACCAGCAACAGGTCCCTGGAAAAATATCATTTCCATAAAGTTAATAACAAAATGTATATAGGAAATATCTCAAATTTCCACTAAATATTCCGACCGTAGCAAGCATATTGGCAATATTCTTAGTCTCAGACAGTACACCGCATGCTTTATTATGAGCATAAAAACAAACCGGTGTGCACAAAATATTAACACTAGTAACCAGTCACCTCAAACACACTTTGAACTATCAACTTACATCAGGATCCTTCAATATGTCACTTTGAAGGATTTCTAAAAAATAACTCAATGATGAAGCCTCAAATGCCTGACGGACGTAACCAACATGATCAAACTCCTGGAAAATGACATAAATATTAAACAATTTACATAGTTTGCATACAGCCTAGTATAAGAAACAACAATACAACAGAGCCACATACCATTAACAAATTATTTTCCTCTTTTCCAGGAAGTGATGAAATTAGACAAAGAAACACTGCCCATGTAAGAATAAGTGGGCCAGCTTCTCTTATTTCAAAAGCACTGAAACTAGAAATTATTGCATCCATCTCTTGGATATCAGCCAAGGAAAACGTAATGGAACCCTGCCTGACAAAGTGAAACAGGTCTTCTAACAATTAAAGCAAGCAAACAATAAGGCAAAAATGAAAAGGTAATGTAAGAAAATAATAAACATATGAGATCCAAAAAAAAGCCACTGATAGCATCAAAAAAGTTAGAAGAACAAAAGCTAATTACCAAATTCAGATCAATGAAAACCACTAATGACAATATAATATCCAAAAATCCAGAGGCTGTAACATTGTCAATTACCACAAAAAGAGTGCTTGTGATGACATAGTTGTTCCTCAAGTTTTGGAGCATGTTCAAAAATTAAAATGAAAAAAAAATAATAACAAACATGTGTTTTATATTGCCCTTTGTCCATTTACTAGAGTCCACGCTCAATATACGGGACGAAGCCCCCCACAGTTATGGATTAGATTTTCCAGACTTTCCCATCAAAACAACAAAAATTTCTCCAATTTTTATCGAAATTTCTCTCTTAACAACCCAAAAAAAATTATTATAATAATTGCCAAGTAGTTTTGACACTATTTTGCCAAGAATTGCATTGTTTCTAAAATTTTAATTGAAACTCCTCAAAACTCCTCCAATCAAGTTCATTGATCGACCATGATCTTTAGATTATTAATATATATTTGATATTTTTTAACTATTGAAAAAAAAAAGTCTAAACTTTAAAATTTTAGGGTTCATACGAAGGGCTTTTGATTAGATTTGATGCCACTAATCAACCTGTGAATGATCTCACATATCCCTATCTTAATTTTTTTTTTTTTTACTATTTATACAAAAGTGATCCAGTAAGGACGTCTTGACTTTAGTTAGGAAATCCTGAAAATATTCATTAGGCAATCTTAACATTAAACCAAGTGCAAAAGGGTCTTTATACACATTACACACATTAGATATGCAATGCCACTCTAGTATTAAAAACAAAATGATTTTAGTGCAAGTTACTTAATGAAAATCTCTACTTTAGTCTTATCTATGATGCCACAACATAAACATGAGCCAAACCTCAAGGCAAGAGGCATGTACCTCATACTTAGGTATGAGCGTCGAGGCATTTCAACCTCTGGCTAGCACGCTGAGGTGGTTTCACTAAGGCAAGACTCAAGAAGGGCAGTATCTTCAACAATATGTAACAACACAGTCAAAGAATGAAATCATTAAATATCATTTGTTATTTAGTGGCTTTGACCAATATGTATTTTAGCCAATTCATCAATCTCATGTAAATTTTTCTACTAAGGTATTTAAGCTGTATTTCCAAAACCAAAAATGCTCATATAACCCAAAACCCCAAATACAGAAAACAAAAAAGGGAACTTTTTTTTTTTTGGTGAAAACCTGAAAGGCATTTCGTCATGAATCATTTGAAGAAGATTCTCCAGGTCCAGGGTTTCTATAAGGATAAGTAACAGCTGAACTTTGGCATGACAAATAGAATGCATTGCTTCAGCTGATATTGCCAACCTTCCAAAGTTAAAGGAGCCAGATACAATCCCCTGCACGTGTTGTCCATAAGCAAAGATAAGGATAAGAAAAGAGCATAGAAACCAGTAGCTACATAAGGATAAAAACATACCTTATAAAGCAAGCACAACTTTTTCCATTGTTCACCAGTACAAGTACAAAGTGACTCATAATAAGCAAGGAAAAGAATGTCCAAGACCAAACTGTCTTCGGTCAGTGTCTCCTCAGCCCACAATGTGAAAAGGTCAATATCCTTCGTGCATTCCCCGCAATTCAAATCAAATTACATAGAACAAAATGAGAAAACAAAATTAGTATCCTGATTGCAAAAGGGCAATAACTTCAATGGTCAGTTAATTTCTCAAAATAGGGAATTGCAACAATACTTGTGCTCTCAAGGATGGAAATCCAAACTTAGGGAACCATATTCTGCACTCAAATTTAAATAAATAAATAAATAACAGTTCCTATGATAATTTTATCACAGAACATATGCCTCAAAGTCAGCATGTTCCACAAACAAAGTCTTAAGTGGGGCTTTTTCTATGATAATTACAGTTTTTTCTATTTAAAATATAGTTTTTAATTGTCTCTAGTTCTTTCTTACTCTTCGAAATTGTCTTCACTTTTCTTAAGTTCAATTTTAATTAAAACTAATCATGATGTCATTGTCGGATACAACAGACTGGACAGCCAAGCTGTGAAATGCATGTTATTGTAGCCCAGTCTTTATTGAAACACCAAGGTAAAGACAAATAAAAGAACCAAGACTCAAAATATATATATATATATATATCAATGTGGACAAGAAAAAAATAAATTAAATTAAGAACATGAACAATATCTGTGTTTCAAATATGATAATGAATACCGCAAACCAGGTAGTGATTCTGTATGTAGCCAAACACGTCAGAGGACACAGCAATGCATTAAATCCAAAATTACTAGAGTTTCTATGCTCTGCAGTTCAACTCATAAGACAGTAGAGATTAAAGTAATATGCACCAATCACTTAACCTCATCAAGCCATAAGTCATTCAAATATCCCAAAGGGGTAATTTCACAGATTCTTGAGAAACTTCTCATATGCCTGTCTTCAATCCTAAGGCTTGGACTGTAAGAGATATAAATTCACTTCACTAAAATTACCATCTTTGCAATTGAACATACCATGTGCTCAGGATGACTAGAGGATAGAAGGCCCTGAAGGACACAGAGCAATTTGCTTTCCAGTCCATCGGAAATCAGCTTTACTGCCTCCTCCCTAATGGCATTACCTTCTTTGGAACCAATTCCAACATATACTGCATAAAAAGCACCCGTATGAGCATTAGGGAAACAAATTGATAAATAAATCAGATCACCACAAAACAGAAATCCCAAGCATCCATATCAAAATTTAATAAGCATACAAGAATATTAAATTCGGCAATGGTAGTGGCAATGGGTCAGGTCAGAATTAGGAAAAGACAAAGTTCAATCCAGTGCATGCAACTTTACTAAGATTGAAGTTAGATTGAGCTAGAAAGGAACAATAGAAACCTGAGTGCAGGAACCCAAAGATGGCTTTAGTACTGACAAATGATAATAACATGTTTAAGAATTTTTTTTCTTTTTTCATCTTTTGATCCACTATATATATATATATAAAGGACCATATGCACGAGGTATACAAAGAAACTGAAAAGAACAATGACAACAAAAGAGAATTAAAAAAACTAGTGAAAAGTACCGGGTCACCTTAACCAACCATACCTTTCCAAGTAAAAAGAGATATATCAATCCTAAATTTTAAATTCAAAATGGAAAATCCAACTCCATCAAAACTTCTTCTATTCCATTCATTCCAAAGAGCCCAAAAGATTGTGTGAGGCACCATCATCCAAATCAATAAGGAAAAGACAATCACTCCTACAACACCACCCTTCAATTGATTGGAGAACTGTTTAAGGTATTACATGTTTACCCTATTGGTCCCTATTGGTCAGCTTAAGTTCATTCGAAAAACAAATAGGCTTCTCTGTTAAACCAAACTCGAGGTAGCTCCAAATAAAACTTTCTGGTTATAAGCAACCCCACCCCTGTCTCAACACCACCCAAAAAAAAAAGGGATAATTGGTCAAAAGCCCTCCATATGTGTTGTATCTTGCCTCCAGTCTATCTAAAGTTTGTGGGTCCTTGAGTTTAAACGTTTATTGTTTAAAGTCCACAAATTTTTGAAAAAGACAGTTTTGCCCTTGTACGTTAAATCCCCACCCACACCTACCTCCTCATCCACTCCCATGCACTTCATTTCAACGAGTCAATAAGTGAAAAACTCCCTCCAATTTTATTTTTAAATTTTATTCTCCCAAATTTTCCTTCCACTCCCATCAACATTTTCTTCTCTCCCAAACACACTCAACCACTTTAAAACCTCCCATTTCTACCCCCGCCTTCCCCCGCGCCCCCCCCCCCCCCTCTCTCTCTCTCTCTCTCAGATGCTTCAAGTCAATCAGGAAACCCTAGTTTCCATCTGCAACAGTAGAGGATGCAATCAGAAAATCACCTGTGAAACCCTCACTAGTGATTCTCTCCCACTAGAAGAATGTGATATCCTGGAGATCCCTCTGGATTTTCCTCCAGAGTTATTCTAGCTATCCAAAGACGCTGAGCTCGACTAGTTCGCACTCTTGCCAATTAGCTGACTACAACATACAGAAGATCGTCTTCCTCCGCTGAAAACCCTGGTTCCATCACTATCCACTACAAAACCCAAATTTCGCGATTGTTCTTCTGAAGCAACAGATCGCCATCACCTTCATCCACAAGTATACCCATTCATTCCATGAGGCCAATCCCACACCCAAAAAAATCGGTCTCGCTCAAACCACTCGAATTATCACCAAATCCAACAGCAGAGGTTTCAACATCCCTCAACGAGACATCAACGGACGATGACTACTCAAAACCCTCATCATTGGCTTGATCTAACTGATTAATATTTTTGTTGTTGCCTCCATTGATAAAATCTTACTTTTTATGGTTAGCTATAAGGCCTATAACAAAATATCTGAAAATTATTTATGAATATTATCTTTAACTAAAGAACGAAATCACCACAAGATCCAAAACCCTAACTTCTCCCTTCTCAAATACCTCAATCAGAAACCCTCTAAGTTGCCCCGAATCTTTATCCAATCAATCAAAACGCAAAATTAAGCATCTATCCATGATTGGGTCTACTAGTTTGAAGCACTGTTAGAGATGCATGATTGTATTTCTGTGAAGATGCATGTTTATGAAGAGTTGCAGTAAAATTCAAGAATGAAATGAGATAGTAAATTTCATTGATTGATTCACTGGGAAATTAATTATCAATTAATAATGCTATCAAATTATGTTAGCCCTAAAGTCAATTGCATTGGCCACATTTTGATGATCAATAAACATTACTTTAGTCACTAACAAATGGTTAAGTGTTTTTGTCTCCATAGTATCAAAGTCATATCTTGTTGGAGCTCATCAACTCACTCAAAGCTTCCAAAGTGTGCAAATATGCAAAACATTGAATCATGAAGCTTGTGGAGGACATCTTGAAGTCAATTATTGAAGACCTTTGGAGGACAAGATGTTTAGGAACCTCATTGTAAGGCTACTCATTTGATTGAACTTGTACAGCTCAACCAAAAAGTTTTCTCATGTTGCATTAGCATTCATTGACCTTAGAAAACTTGCAAAAATGCCTTTGAAAACTTTAGTGACCTATATTGGATGTGCTAAGTTGAAATAGACTTAGAAATTTTAAGTTTTTAGCTCAAATGTATGCTTAGTCGACTAAGCAACCTAGTCTAGTCGACTAAACATGGTCCAGTAGCTAAAACTTTAGAAATTTTAAGTCTAGTCGACTAAACATGCTGATTAGTCGACTAAAGTGTCTCTTAGTCGACTAACATCATTTGCCTAGTCGACTAAAGAGAGTCCAGTAGCCATAGTTGGAAATGCAGAAGAGCTAGTCGACTAAACACCTTAGCCTAGTCGACTAACCGTGCTCGAGATTTTTTTGAAAACATATTTTAAACTGTCTAGTCGACTAACCAAATATGCCTAGTCGACTAACCGAGCCCGGGAACAAAAATACTTTGATTTTTAAACTGTCTAGTCGACTAACACCAATGTCCTAGTCGACTAACTGACCTGCAACTTAAAAACGGCTATTTCTATTTTGAGAAATCCGAGCATTAAATGAGCCATGCTCTTCTCCTCTCATCCAATGGCATTGAAGCGCATGTCAAACGGCCATATCTGACCTTGAGGGTTATTTAAGAGGTTAGTTCCTCATTTATTAACAACACTCCAACTCTAGTTAATTATCACTCACTCATAGCATTCATTGTTCAAGCTTTTCTACAAAACTCTTGAACTATATTAGTTAATCCTTTGAGAAGCTATTTGTTGTGCTCTATACTTGTATAACTCAGCTTATTTGAAACACTTATTGTACACACCTACTCTTGTATTGATTCAAGTGCTCTTTGTGAGACTTGAAGGGGTGTTCTTTGTGAGCACATTTTGGGGGGTTCTTTGTGAGCCATTTGTGAAGTTCTTTTTTGTGAACTTAGGTGAGAGTCTTCCACCCGGGATAAAGAAGATCGTGTAAAGGTTTCTCCACCTTGAAGAAGCTAATCCTTAGTGGATTGTTGGGAATCCTTGGGCTGAGGCACAAGGCGAGGAGTAGGCGGAGTCCGAACCTCGTTAAATCTTTGTGTTTGATTTCTCTTCCCTTCTCTATTTCAATTACTTGCTTTAATATTGATTGCTTCTGCTACTTGTAATTAAACTCTAATCTTATTTGGTAATTTATTGCAAAAGTTTGCCATAAACCCTATTCACCCCCCTCTAGGGTTATATATTTGGGACAACAACTTATCTTCATCAATTCCATTAATATTTAATCTTTTCTTATCTTAATGTGAAATTATTTTAATAATCAATTTCACAATGAAATTTCACTGTGAAGGGTATTTTTGTCCAAAAATTATGTCAAGGACCTTAGGCGTTAAAGAGTTTCTGCCTAGACTTCTCGAGGCATAAGTCCACTACCTTGGAACTATGGCCAAATTCCAACCCCACCCCCACCCCACCCCAAAAAAAAAAAAACTCCCCACAAGGGAAAAAAACCAACACAAAATAAAATGGGTCACATTCCCCTTAGCATTTTTTTTACCATTATTCCTACCATCCATTTTCAAAACGCCAGTGTCAGTTTAATATTTTGAGAAACCGACCGTTAGATTAGATACTTTTCTTATATATATCATGTATGCCAAAAATCACAGTGATCCAACGGTTGGTTTCTGAATTATGTCACTGTGAAAAATTATTATAATTAAAAACATTGCAGTTTTTTACAGTGAGATTTTTTAAAATCTGACCGTTGGATCAATGTGATTTTTGGCATGTATGACTTGTAAAAGAATAGTATCTAATCCAACGGTCGATTTTGCAAAATAATCAACCGACATTGGTGGTTTGAAAATGGATGGTAGAAATAATGGTAAAAAGAATGGTAAGGGGGACATGATGGTAGACTATGTTGCACAGATAAGATTGAGGAATATGTAAGGTTTTTTCAAGCATGATGACAACAGATATACTAAGAAAAAGCATAAACAAGTCCAAAACAGAGGAGCTTATGATGGAACCCGAGATCAAAATAATGTCAAACCGAAGGACAAACAATTATCAACCTTTCAAGGCATAAAAGATAAGGAAAAATTCAATTTTTTTTTATCCAATTCAATCTTCCTTCTCTACAAATGAACACACTCTTCTTGAGTCAAGGACTCGGGGTATATTATATACTCCTCTTCCAATAAAATATATTTTGAAGTTGATTACCAACAAAATATAATAAATTTAATTGGATAGTTGCGAAAGACTAACTTAGAATCAGAACTTCCCTATGGACTTACAAGCATGCATGAGAATCTGCCCGGTACACTTCAGCAAGCACTGGCGCTCTATGTAGTACTGAAGCAATACCTTCATAAAAGCAACAAAACAAAAGGAGAGAAAAAGGTCAGGTAAGCAACTGGCAGCAAATAAGTGATTCACTGGATAATTGATGTCCCATCTCCGCTAATATACAACATTTCAAATCTACAACTCAATTCACCTAAGCAACCAACTATTTGGAATCAATCAATAAACTACTGCATTTTGAACATTCAAATCAGAGGGAAGTTACAAAATAACCACCACAATATGATTAAAAAAAAAATTTTGAAACGATAGGATATATAGCAAATATATATAAGAAAGCTTGACACAGTGACCATCAAAAATGCAGGTAATCCTGGAATAGAAAAGGAGGAAAGCTACTTACCACAGGAAGAAATTCTTGAATTTTAAAATCAACAGGTACATTGTTGTGCTCAACAGACCTTTGGACAAGAATGTATGATTGCACCTCATCTAAACACTAAAACAAATGAGAAATCATTGGATAGTGAGTACAGTTGAACTCTTATGACTAGAGTCTAGACAACAGGAATATATTTACAGTCTGAATGTCAAAGAGGATAATAATGGCATTTCCTGTATTGTTTTGTATAGTAATTTCCCACAACACACATTTAAAACATTAATTACCATAGGCGGTCCTTTGTTTTGCATTGTGAAGATGCATTGCAGTTGATAATGTATTGTCATTGAAAAATTGCATATGGTCAGTCAAGCCGAGAATTCTTAAACAATCAATCCTCCATATTAATATTCCAGTACTTGTATAAGGACTTTGATACCTACAGAAATTATGAGGATACCTTAACGGTATCAATTCTCGATACTTGAAATGAAAACTCTAAAAACCACACAGCTAGGTCAAGTGAATAATTCGCCATAAAAACACAAACATTGCTATGGTAAACCAACATTAATAACTCTCCAATTACCAGATTTGGGAATGATGTAATCCTTAAAATAAAAAGAGTCTTCCATGAACTGGTCTCCTCCTTTTTAATTTCTTACTTTCTTGATGATACAATTCAAGGTAAAAGGTCAATGCCTCAAGGTTTATTAAGCAATGCTGTCATAAAATTGGTCAGATACATGAGAACACAAGAAATGAGTTGCAGTGAAGTAACCAATTCCCAGTTTCATTTGAGTTGAGAGGTGTTAGATGGTCTTCACCAAATTATAGAAAGATTGTAAATTATATGTACACTATCTGTTACCCATTAATGTATCAACACCATTTTAGGTGACCCATGTAAATTACATGTGTTGTGATGTGGTGAGTTTTTTTTCACTCTCCATGCTTTTCTTAGTCTAATTTTACATTTGATATTCCACAGGCCGTCTTAGGGCAAGTTTGGACGTATCTCTGAAAATTGAATCAGCCCATTACTTTTTATAAATCTTTCCCTCTATAAATCCATTATCATGAATGAGGCCACTAAAAAAATGGCAGCAATACTCACAAGTGACAGTAAAATTTGAAATGACAACACTTCATGAAATCCTAAAACTCATCTTACACCAACAATTGTGGTGATGGCTCCATTTTCCTGAATGGGCCCATTTTAGATGTTGTATTTGTACCTTAAAATGCCATGCAAAAACTAATGGAAACATTTAATTTCCACAGAACGCCCAAACAGACCATTTTCTGACAAACTTATTAATTTAATCAAATTATTTCCGGTAACGGGGCCAACCGTAGTAGGCTCCCACCACAACATTTTGACAGAGTTTTCAACCTCAATTGCAAAGACAAAACCCACATTTCAATCAATACAAGTGAACCACAAAACCAACGAAATAACACTACAAGTACAGATATACTTACCAAAGAATCACTAATTCGCAGAGCGGCATCTTTGAATTCGGGCTGTATGGTCAATTGATGTGACCCAATTTTCACTTGCTCTGAATTCAAAGCCTCCCTCGACTTACGATTTGGGGGCTTGAAAAGAGACACAGTGTCCAAGAACCACGCGTGATTGTCCTTCAACTTCTTTACCTAAACAAAAACAGATGAATTCATAAATACAGATTCAATGTTACCTCATATGCATGTATACATGGAGGGAGAGAGAGAGAGAGAATTTCTACCATATCCTGTGGGGTCTCTGAGGAGGGAGAAAGATTTTCGAGCTCAGTGAGTAAGAGAGTGAAAGAGTCCCACCAGAGAGAGGCGTCGACAGTTGTCGCCATCGGAAAAGCTTCAAACTGAAACCCTAGAAA
Organism: Hamamelis virginiana; assembly: GCA_017140935.1. Taxonomy (NCBI): domain Eukaryota; kingdom Viridiplantae; phylum Streptophyta; class Magnoliopsida; order Saxifragales; family Hamamelidaceae; genus Hamamelis; species Hamamelis virginiana. The sequence continues at coordinate 1,263,468 of JAESVK010001036.1, forward strand.
TCGCTGAGAATAAATGGGGAAGTATTTGATCCCGCGCTTTTGTGGTTCGAAGTTCAGAACACAGCACCTGGTATACAGTAGCAGAGCGTAGTGTCAAATGCGAGGTCCTTGGGAGGGTTTAAAACCAGAAGATCTGTTTGGACATACAATTGTTATAATTCTTTGTCTTTTTTTGGATGGAAAAACATTTAAGCAAAATACACTTTTCCCCCCTTAAGTTTACCACTTTTCCTCGTTTCCCCTAAAATATTTCTTTCACCACTATGACCCCCTCATTTGTTACTTGTGTTCACAGTTGCCCCTCCATTGATGATCATGTGACCTCTTGATGACATTTTATTGATAAATTTATCATTCTCATCCAAATTACTACTTTTAATCACTTTTTCGCTTTCATTATCACCTTCCCCACCCAAACATTACTATAATTGCCACAATCACTCTCCATATTATCACCACAAACACGCCCATTATCCACCACTCACCAACTTCAATATCATACAAACATCTCCCTCACATATACAGAGAGTAATATTCCTATCTGTACATACTGATTTTTGTGAAAGTCAGCATGATGCTCATAGGTAATTTTGGGATGCATATTTTGAAAAGCTGACTGTTGAATTAAATATTCTTGCTATAGATATCACGTCTACCAAAAATTATAGTGATTCGATCTCAGCATCTCAAAATACAAATTGTAAAAAATTATGGATGCTAAAAACTATGATAGTTATTTTCGATGACATGTATGAGGAACCAACTATAGTGATCCGATCATAGTATGACATTGTATGATATCACGTCTACCAAAAATCATAGTGATCCGATCTCAGTACCTCAAAATACAGATTGTAAAAAATTATGGACGCTAAAAACTATGATAGTTATTTTCGATAACATGTATGAGGAACCAACCGTTAGATCACTGTGATTTTTCGCATTCATGATATACATATGCGTAGTATCTAATCCAACGATCAGGTTCTCAAAATATGTATCCCACAATTACTTATGAGCTTCATACTATTTTATTAAAGCTAGCAAATTAATTCTCCATAGCCTTTAGATTTCGGCCATAGAATGAAATCTAACAGCCATGAAGTGTTTGCTCACTAGCTTTGATAAAGTCAGCATATGCTTATATATTATGTAAGCATAAAGCTCACAAATAATTGTGGGATGCATATTTTGAAAAATTAACTGTTGAATTAGATATTGTTGTTATGAATACCACATACGTCGAAAATCACAGGGATCCAATATCAAAATTTCAAAATATAGATATGGAAAACTATGAATGATGAAAACTATCACAGTTTTTCTCAACGAAATTTCCAAGTAACCAACCGTCGGATCACTGTAATTTTTGGTAGGCATGGAATATATAAAATATAGTATCTAATCCAATGGTCACTTTTTCAAAATATGTATCTCACAATTATCTATGGGTTTCATGCTTATATAAGCTTATATAAGCATATGCTAACTTGATCATATATATATATATATATATTACTTTTGCTAAGCAACAAGGTGTTCGAGCTATTAGATTCCGACTAATATACTTTTTCAAAATATATTATTTTTGAACTTGTATAACACTCGGACTATTAGTCTTGGTTGGTGGCTTGTCAGCAAAATTTGGTTAGTTTTGAACCCAGAATGTCTGTATTTACAGCTCATCCCTTTCCCGTCAAGCTAACTCTCAATGGTTAACATCTCCACTATATATATCTTCCATTTTTTCATCATTCACACTACTAAATGGAACATAACTACTACCATCCAAAGCCCATTATCACTATCAGTCATGCAACTAAGTAGGAGTTGGTAGACGATAGAAGGATTAACTTAATCTCATTTCAATTCCTTCATCCTTCGTCTCTCTAAAATATTTGCTATTACAAATAGAGATGAGTGGCCATGACAAAGGATCTTGGAGGAGATTGTGTGAGGATAAAAGCTTTAAAGTTTAAATGGTGGTTGATAATGGGCATGATAATAGAGGTATTGGATGGTTAATGATAATTTTTTTTTAGGGAAAATTACATATTGATCTCCTATAATATTGATAAAAAATACTTTATACCCTTATACTTTCAATTATGACACATTAACCCCTGTAGAATTGATTTATTACATTTTGCACCATTCTATCATTTAACTGAAAAGTGATTTAGACTTGTTATTTTTTTTATGCAGTAATTATTTTACATTACTAATGTACCTACAAGCATATAAGCGAAATTTCATGATTTTTCTTAATATATTTTATTTATCATGAATTTTATTTTTTGTATAGAGAAAATAATTCATAAAAATTAAAATATATTGAGAAAAAACACGAAACTTCATCGATATGCTTATAGATACATTAACAATCTAAAATAAATATTGCATTAAAAAATAACATATCTAACACTATATTTCGATCAAATAAACAAAATGACTAGTTGACAAAAATGTGCAATCTGTCGCATTTTAAAAGTATAAAGGTGAATGTGTCACAATTAAAAGTATATGATGTGACCAATAGTACATAAATTAAAACAAAATGTAATTTTTCTATTTTTTTAATTATAATATATTGGACGTTAGTAATAGTAATAATGATACAGGATAGAAGGTAAAGATGATAACAATAATGATGAACGGTGGTGATAAAGGTAGTAACGGTGGTGATTGAAATTGGGAAAACCCCCCCCCCCCAATGTAGTAATTGGTAAAGCGTTAGACACCGACAATTAACAAAAGGGTGGGGCTATTTGCAGCCCACCATTTTACTGAAGGCAGCCCATTAAAATTTTTCATTGGGCTATTTTATCCTTTTCTAAGTGTAGCACACAATGTCTTTAGGCAACCCATTAGTAGAAAAAAAAGAATTTTAAATACCAAAAATGCCCACATTCTAAATACACCACACAATTCTTTAAGCAACCTAATTAACAAATTGATTGAATTAAAATAAAGAAAAAAACATTTCAAAAATCATTATCACATTCGGCAAGCCAGGCCCGAGCACCAGTTTTCTTCATCAAAGATCAAGGTTCACCATGTTCATCAAAGAGAACTTGTAAGAACCATCATCGTCATCTTCGGCAAGCCAAACCTGCACGCACCAGAGCACCAGTCTTCATCTTCGGCGAGCTAAACCACAGGACCACGTTTCTGGTTCTTGAAGCTTTCACGAGCAGTCGCACGAGCAGTCGCACTCCACCAGCTACGAGAACTCCACCAGCCACGAGCAGTCGCACTCCACCACATTTGTGCATTCTCTTCATCTTCTTCTTTGCCCTAAGGTTGGTAACATTTCTTTGGTTTAAAGGTTTCATTTTGTTATGTTAAGTTAAGTTTTATTTGCGATTTTGATTAGGGCTCGGACTGAAAATGCATAAATTATTTGGATGATGTTGTAATTATAGTGTACGACTGTTAAATGTGTTGGTTGAAATCTAAAATGGATGTTTGAAGTGTTCGGATTCGGACTGAAAGTGCCGAATTGAGCATAAAACATTCGGCAGTTTGTAGCCGAATATTAAACTTTACAATTCGACTGTATGTAATCGAATGTCATAGTTATTTATTCGGTCCTTTTTAGCCGAATCTATTCAATTATATTCGGTAGTGTTAGGCCGAAGATAATATTGGCATCTTTGAATTTGCCTAAGTTACATGTGTTGGTTGAAAGCTAAATTTGATGTTTGAAGTGTTAGCATTCGGACATAAACTACCGAATTGAGTATACACCATTCGGAATTAGTTGCCGAATATTAGTATTTATCATTCGACTACTTGAAATCGAATGTTATGACTCTTATTCGGCCATTATTAGCCGAATGTGTTCTATTGTATTCGGTATTTTTTGGCCGAAGATATTATTGGCAACTTTGAATTTGCCTAAGTTACATAGCCATAAACTGTTGATAGACACTGCCCTTGTACTTTATTTTAGTGTATTAATGTGTATATGTGTTTAACATGAGTATAATCGGACAAAGTCATTTGATTGAAAATGACTTGTACCAAAAACATGAGTATAATTGGGCTTTTAATGTAGGATCTACCAATTATACTCATGAATCTTGGCTTAATTAACATGTTTTGATATATATGTATATCTTTTGTTTAGAAATTTGGCATTTTCTTATAAATTCAATTGGACTTTCGTTGAATAACTCATTATGTTCTACATATTGTTTAATATGCTGCATAACAGTTATTCTAACAATAAATTTGTGTTGTAAGGAAAATGGAAGATATATCCGGTACTAAACGGCCATTTGAGGATACATCTTTGGAGGAAAAGCAAGAGCGAAAGCGTCCAACTGCTTCGGATCGAAAAAAACGTGAGAATGAAGCAGTTTATGTGAAGAAGAGTAAGAAAAAAGAAGCGCAGAGTGTTATTGAGGGAGCTGGGGTTGTGGTTGGCGATGAGCCTGCCGTAGTAGAGCATCCAGTTGAGGCAGCAGTAGAGACAGCAGTAGATCCTATATTACAGCCTGCTTCAGATACCTCAGTACCTTTAGAGACCATTGTACATTCTGCATTACAGCATGCATCAGTTACGATACCAGCAGTACATACTACATTACAGGCTACATCAGTTACTGCATTAGAGCCTACATTACAGCCTGCTTCATCGACTGAGGTTAGGGAAGACCCCGAAACGGTGGTGCGGGGTAATGTTGAAGGATTCATTGAACTTACATCTAATGTAAGTGAGTCAGGTGATGATAGTGACGATGTCGATCATGAGATGCGGTCGAAAAGAAAGGAAGATGTTATTTCTGTGAGTGGGAGTGGGAGTGATGAGGAGAGTGAGAGTTCTGGAGAGGTGGAGGAGGAGAGTGAGAGTGGTGGAGAGGGGGAGGAGGAGAGTGATGGAGATGGGGAGGAGGAGAGTGAGAGTGGTGGAGAGGGTGAGGAGGAGTGTGCTAGGGGTGGAGAGGGAGAGGAGGAGAGTGATAGGGGTGGAAAGGGGGAGGAGGAGAGTGAGAGTGAGAGTGAGAGTGAGGATGAGGATATTGTTGCTCCCCGTACTACGAAGGGGAAGGAGAAAGTAGTGGCCCACGGGAAGCAGAAGGCAAAGTCGAAGGTTATATCACAGCCTTCCGGTTCTGCGACGACCGAATTCCCCGGAGGCCCCAAGAAGCCAGAGATTTTGAAGGGTTTTGATACCCATGTAGCGAGATACATTTGGGATGGACAGGTACATTGTCATTTTTTCCGTAATTCATAAATAAGTTATAAAGTATTTAGCTTTAATATCATTTATCGTTGTCCTAACACTATTCGTTCATTGTGTAGGATCGAGAACCTCTCAAATGTATACAGCATGTCACTAAAATTTTTGAATGGCAATGGAAGCCAGAGTGCAACAAGTTCAAGACAAGGGTGCTGAATACCCCTTTGTGCCAACTTACACAGGTGTCCTATACCCACATCAACCGTGTTTTGATTTCGGCGTTCGTCGAGCGTTGGCATCCCGAGACAAATACTTTCCACATGCCATTCGGGGAGATGACGATTACGCTCGACGATGTCAAACATATCACTGGTTTGCCCGTTGTTGGAAAGGGTGTGAGGGCTAAGGATATTCGAAAGGAGGAAGCCATAAGCTTGTTGCATAAATTTTTGGGAGTGAGCAAGGAAGCAGCATTGGATGAATTGAAGGTGAACAAATGCAATTATGTCAGGATGGAGTGGCTGAGGAAAAGATTTGGGAATAAGGCGAAGGAGAGTGATTCGAATGCCATCATTGATAGGCACGTGAGGGCCTATCTTCTATACATTCTTGGGTGTACACTCTTCTCCGACAAGACGGGAACGAAGGTGCCAGTGACATACTTACACCTCTTGTCGGATGTTGGAGATGTAGCCAATTATGCATGGGGTACAGCTGGGTTAGCTTACTTGTACAGGCAGTTGGGGGTTGCTACACGGGTAGAGGTGAAGCAAATAGCTGGCTATCTTACTCTGGTTGAGGTAAAAAATTTTCGTTAATACTCTGTTTCTTTTTCAATATAATATCAGTGATTCTTATATACTAACATCATTCCTGTTATTTTTTTATATATATACAGGCCTGGATATACGAGCACTTCACTGTAGAGCGGCCTACACCCGACCTAGCATACGTCAATGGCAACCCTCGAGCAATGAAGTGGAAGCCTCGATCCTCGGTGAGCGCTGCAGATGCACCCAATAGACTGAAATTCATGAGGCAACTAATAGATAACATCATAAAGGAAAATGTAAGTTTAAATATCAAGACAATTGTTAGTCATTTTTGAATATATTTGATATAGATCACTTAATTTACATGTTATACTTTCTGTATGTGTAGGTCATTTGGGACCCCTATCGTGGTTCAAGAGATGCTCATCCATTCCAGGACATCGCGTGGTTCTGTGGATGTATATGCTTCTGCGACGTGGTTGAGCCGTACCATCCTGCCCGCGTTCTGAGGCAGTTTGGGTACGTTCAAACCAGTCCATGGAATCATGCGCCCATCCCTCCAACAAAAGCCAAAAGAGGAGCCAAAGCAAACTTGTATTCAGTAGAACACGTATATGTGGAGCATCTTTGGACGAATTGGAGACACCATTGTATTTCTCCGAGTAGCCGTGGAGAGCTGTGCGACGCAGATTGCCCATGGATGTGTGAGGACGGGTACGAGGAGTGGTATTCAGAGAGAAGTCATGTGAGGATCCATCCCACCGACTCTACCTCTACATCCGATCATCCTATTCCGCGATCATTTGGGGATGCGTACATTGATTTGGTGAGTACTAACATTTTTAAATTTGTAATTTTAGTCCTACATTCATTTATATATTTTTAACTCAATGATTCCATAATGAAACACATACTATTTTTTAACAGAATAACCGCAGAAAGAAAGCCCTCACTCTTTTACAAGAGTCCTTAAAACTGGGCGATAGACAGACACTGCAGGATATTCTAGAGCGAGAGAGGATTATCGCATCCATCCTCAGTGATGACAAGATCGCGGAGAGCTCACATGCATCTGCGGCAGAAGTCCGTGAAGAGGAAAGAGATACAGGTTTGCAAAGAGAAGAGAGAAGTAGGAGGGGAAGAGACATAAGAGGGCGAGGACGAGCATCGACGGCTATTGAGGGGCGAGGACGAGCATCCGGTGCTACTCAGGGGCGAGGACGAGGTTCGCGTGCGACTCAGGGTCGAGGTCTATCAAGGAAGCAACGTGCCGGTCGAGGAGATTTGTGACATTATGTTTGAATATACAATATGGAAATTTTTGTTACTTCAGTATATTTTGTAAATTTGTAATGTAAGATAAGGATTTTGGTTAATTGATTCACTTTTTGAAAATTGGTATGAAAAGTATTTATACATTGTCTAGTTAATATCATTTTTATGTTGCTTATTAGGGAATGAGGCTTAAAATCAAGAGGAAATTTAGCAATAGTAAACTTTATATTCGGTTATATAGTACCGAATAAACAATCATACATTCGGCTAAATGTCACCGAATATAAGAGTTTACACTCGGTCTGCACGTACCGAATGGGAGGCCGGGGCAATTTTTTTTCAAATTTTATATTCGGTTCTGAATTTATGCATTATATTCGGCCAAAAGTCACCGAATAAATGTGTTAATATTCGTCACCTTGAAACCGAATATAAAGAAACATATTCGGACTGCAGGTACCGAATGTGTGGCCGAGGCATTTTTCTCCAAGTTTATATTCGGTTCCGAATAACTGTCTTAATACTCGGTAACTAATGACCGAATGTGTCTTGTTTGATTCGGCTACAAGGCACCGAATCTGTGACCGGGTCTTATTGTGCATATTATATTCGGGTTCGAATGTAACTGATTATATTCGGCAAGATGGACCGAATGTTAACATATATGTTCGGTCTGTATGTACCGAATGTGTGGCCGAGAACCAAGAAGTCCAATATTTATATTCGGTGCCGGATAAGTGAGACTACATTCGGTAACTGGTGGCCGAATATTATATTTTATATTCGTTATTGGTGGGCCGAATATATATTTAAATTTTTTTTCTTTATTTATTAACTGCACAAACCAAATCCTTCAAGACACAAATGCAATGAAGGTTAAAATATACGCCACAATATACACATAATGAAAAAAATATCAAATGATTCCATAAATCATGACGTTTCACCACTTTACAAGCTTGATCAATTTGACAACACAAATGACCGAATTACATATTTCATAAGGACAATAAGTATGGAGTTACATTGTATGTCTAATCATCACCTAAATCAATAAACTCATCCCTTACGGCTAAAGTTTCAGGTAGGTCAAGCTCAAGAAACCGCGCAATATGTGATGAATGACTATCGGCCCATCCTTTTGCATTGTCAAGCGCACATCTCTTCCAAGCTAATGAAATAGGAGGAAGTGGAGCATTCGGGTTAAGTACTACCTGTACAAAGTGGTTTCCGTTAATCAAAGCCAATGCGACATATTTTCTATTTGCAACCGGTATCGGGTCCGATCTCAAAGGCAAAAATGTCAAACACTGTTCGTTCGAAATAAGGATACAGACCACATTGTATCTAGAAGCTATAAGGTGTCCCATGTCAGGAAAGCTCATCCATTTATCTCTCGGAGCCTCGCCTATACTGTCCCATAGCAAACGATTTCTCACAGAATCAAATTCTTCTAAACTTCTAGAAAATATATCCTCGTAAAGAGTCCGATTACTTTCTAGCTCGAGAAGCAAATCTTTCCGTACAATCACCCAATCGTCTTCAAACATACCCATCTGTCCCGCAACTGCTCGAAATCCACAATTTCCATCGGCTTTGACCCCTACCATGAAAGCAACGTGAGCAAAAATTGCTTTAGGAATAAGTTTACCATATTTTTTAGTATCATCACTCTCTCGACAAATAATGGACAGTGGCTTCCTCACAACTAGTAGTTTATTCCTCTTGTTGGAGATTGCGGCCTCCATCAGCTTTTCTTTAGCTTCAATCGATTCATACTCAAACCCAGATGGATCCCGTTTGGTCGTTAAGTCTTCACGGACCCTCTTCTGACTACTACCCTTAGGCCTGCCTCTACTGGAGTTCTTCACTTTTGGCTCGTTTAGTATAGTAGCGGACGGCTTCACAATTTCCTTCAGCTGTAGGTACAAATCTTGTTGGCCTTGGGGATTCGAATTATTATACTTTTGTATGTAAAGATCAATTAGTGGCCGATAATCGAACATGACATTTGTGATATTCTCAACCACTGGAGTATAGGAAAGAGTCCTCCAATGTATATGAACCGAATCAATAGGAATGGGCTTTCCCTCAATCTTCCACAATGCCAACTTGTGGGCACAAGGAAGACCGTGTGTGCGAGTCAGTACACAGCGGCAAACCTTTTCATCCACTCCCACAATCTCAGTACGATCCAATTCCTCGACAATCAATTCTAACGCCCTATGAGATACAATGCCAACAAGCAATTTGCAATGTGGAATCCCTTGTACCTTATGATTAACCTTAAACATGCTCACTTCAAAAGATGCCTTTATTTGATTATGTTGTATAAGCATTTTGCCATGGATAAGTTTAAAAACTTCGAGGATATTATTCATCGATGTCCCCAAGCGCCTCTTCAACGCCGCATGGGCACTCTCCACTCTATTGGTTGTCGTACAACCAAAGTGCATATAGTGATCGGTCCACGCTGCCACAAAAGACTCTTTGAAGTCGTTCAACCAAGAAGACTTCAAGTACTCTAACGCCTTTGGAAATTCTGAGAACATCTCTTCCATTCTGTTCAACTGAATAGCATACATCTCTTCATGATCTGCATTAACTACATCCCACCATGAACATATAAAGGATGTCCAATCCTCCCCCCTTTCAAATAACTTCTTGCAGTTTACTGTTATGTTTCTTGAAATATGCCACCTACATATGAAATTCTTTGCATTTGAGAATATTTTTTTCACGGCATTAATCAGAGCAAGCTCACGATCTGTAACAACAACAACAGGGGTATAACCTTCACCAATTGCGCATGATAGTTGCTCCAAAGCCCAACAATAATAGTCCTCTCGCTCGAATTCCATCAATGCAAATGCCAAAGAGAAAGTGATATCCGTTGAGGTTAATCCAACAATCTGTAGTAGTGGCATTTTGTACTTGTTGGTCTTGTAGGTGCAATCCATCAAAAGAACATGAGGAAAACACTTAACAAGTTTGATGGATTCGGGATGTGCCCAAAATATACACGACAATTCACTTCCGTCCTCCGGAGATTTATGCCTCTCGAAATATCCATTCTCGGTAACCTCTTTAAAGAGTTGTTGCATTACCGTTCTTCCCCCCTATCCATACTCTTCATCTTTGACAATGCATTGTATATGGTCTTCTGTGTGGATGCATTATTGGGATCTTTTATCTTCAATAACCGTAAAATTTCAACCGCCTTCACCCCTCCGGACATCAATTCATGAACATAATCCCACTCAGACGGGGTCAATCTTCCAACAAATGAGTGCCCTTCAAAATTTTCTCCCAACGTGTGGTTGTGTTTGCCTTCTAAAACGATCAAACCCCAAGCATCTGTGCTTAACATGACGCCCTTTAACTTGAAAGGACAGTTGCACTTTTTTGTTGTCGCTTCACGCAAATCTTTCTTTTTATTCTTCACAATATCTTTCTTCAACTCCGGCAAGTGCGATCGAAACTTGCCGCTCCTCTCACACCCGTAAAACACAACCGGTGTTCTATTATTTGTCTTCACTTCTGACTTCAAAGTAATGACCACCATACGATGTTCCTTACCGATGCTTCTTACATATATATCAAGCTCTTCACGAGAAGCAAATACCTACAATAAATTGTATTCGACATGATTCAGCATCTAATAAATTTGGTTCATAGGACAATTTAATATATAAATTTCAAATTAGGAGTCCCGATTTACCTGTTTGGTAACAAAAAACTCGGCAAGATCAACAATAGTTTGCTCTTCGTAGGGTACTATCCGTAACGGTGGCTGCATGATATGGAATTAAGTTAGAAAAATTATTAATAGGACCTAACGTATGAAATTTTCTTGAAAAAATACCACATTCGGTACCATGTGGCCGCATATTATTAGCTATATTCGGTTGCAAACTGTCGAATATATCATAATATATTCGGTTGAAGGAAAAATTGTATAACACAAGTATTCGGTAACATATTATCGAATATAAAGAATAACATTCGGCAATAAGATACCGAATCATAAAGCTAACTATTCGGCAATACCAGGCCGAATGCGATCGCGAACCCAGTTTTTTTTTTTTTCACTTTTGCGATCGAAATATGAGTTTTTACGTAACAACATCATACTATGATGGTTATAAAGTGTTACCTTTCATGTTTTGATGAATATTTATTCCAAAAATCATGTTTACCAAACATATACAAACAAACTTAAAACTAAACTGTTTAGGGTACTCAAAAAACAGAAAACTAACCTCTTTAAGATGATCTTCCATGGTAGATGAGCATACGATTATCACTGTGAAGATCGTGTAGTAGAAGGACCAAGTTCGACGCACAAAGTTCGAAGCCGTATGTGTCTTCTTCGGCGAGTGGTTGCCGAATGCAAAAGAACTCACGTACGCGGGAAAGAAACAGTTCAAGGTTTTGTTTTGGTGATAGGGGTAAAATGGTCATTTTTTAAATGTTGAAATATGATGGGCTGCTTATAGTATTTCTGTTATGTAATGGGTTGTATTTAGTAGAGGGGTAAAATGGGTATAATAATTATATTTTAATTGTGCTGCCTTTAGTAAAAATACAAATCAGTGGGTTGTACTTAGAAAATGGGCTGCCTTCAGTAAAATGGTGGGCTGCAAATAGCCCCACCCTTAACAAAACTCGTGCCCATCTATATAGACTAGAGGCTAGAGCCGAACCAGAGCCAACAGACGCTAATGTCACCATTTAGAATGTGAAAGGAGGGGTTCTCACTTTTAATCAATCACTGACATTTCACTAACGTGATCATCGGAGAGCTGTCGATCAGCACCACACTGGTGCCACAAAGGTTAACCGATTGATTTGGTTCGCTTTCTTGCATATTCTTACCTCCGACCGGGACCAATGAGCAACCTTTAGGGCCTGTTTGGAAATTTCGAAAACTGGGTCTGGTCAGTTCTAATTTCTTTCTGTTATATGGTTTTTATGTAAATTAGCTTACAGTTGGTTTGAAAAAAATTGTGTTTATGCCTTATTTTCTGAACATGATTGAACTGATCTACAGAAAAAATATACTTACCAAACAGTACTAAATAAAAATCAAATAGATTTATCCTTAACTGGCCAGGTTCTTAAGTTTGCCAAACTCCCCCTTAGCATCAACAATGATTGTTTGTGATGGTGTAGCGGAATTGATGTTAACCATGGATGGAAGTTTTTTATGATGATATCTAGTGATAATATAAGTGACAATTAATGCCGACAGGCTATGGTTGTGATGATGATTGTATTGAGGTGGCGGTAGTGATGGAGCTAGACAGCGTCGGTGAATTTACCCATGTGATGAAATTTAAGTGTACTCACTAGAAATTATTAGTAATTAAATTCATCTCTTCAATGATGTGGCCCCCTTCCTTCAAGGTTGTGGCCTGCTAAACCTACCACAACCTTTCTATTATCCTATGACATATTTTTTGGACTACATGTCTTATTTATTAATTAGTCTTTCATTTAATTTGTAGGAAAATGGTATACTCATGGAAGCTCTAAAATTGATAAACTATACAAAATATAAAACTATAAAAGCAAAAGAAAAACAAGTACACGATTGAAACCAAGAAATTAACAGTAATATATATATATATACACTTGATCCATTAAGATCCGGACCTTAAATTAATTCGAGATCCACTCACCATTTCCATACATTCGATGGTATTTTGAAAAAACAGCCGTTGGATTAAATAATATTCTTATGTATGTTATGTCTGTAAAAAATTACCGTGATCCAACAATTGGTTTTCAAAATACAGTTCGTGAAACACTCTAACAGTATTTACCATTGGATGCTGTAACAACTTTAACAATCTGTATCTTGAAAATTGGCTGTTGGATCACTGTGATTTTTGGCAAATATTACGTACATTAAAAGATTATCTAATCCAACTGCCGGTTTTTCAAAATACCAATTCCAGTGAAAATATATATATAACCAATCAAGTTGAGTTGCCACTCTAGTGAAAGATGCTAGCAAGACTTGGTCACTCAACCTTTTATAACAAGGTATTTCCAATATATATATATATATATATATATATATATATATATA
>JAESVK010001036.1:1277878-1335605 GCA_017140935.1 Hamamelis virginiana
GGTGGTATTGGGGGAAGTGGTTTTTTGTAGATGGGAATTGGTGGTGGGAGTGGCTTTTTGTAGATAGGAATTGGAGGAAGTGGCTTTTTGTAGATTGGTATAGGTGGTGGAAGCGGCTTTTTGAAGATTGGAATTGGCGGAGGAAGCGGCTTCTTGATGATTGGAATTGGTGGTGGACAAGGCTTTTTGATTTTTGGGATTGGTGGTTTCTTGTAGATTGGTACTGGTGGAGGAAGAGGCTTCTTGTAGATCGGTACAGGTGGAGGAAGTGGCTTCTTATAGATCGGTACTGGCGGAGGAAGAGGCTTCTTGTAGATTGGCACCGGCGGAGGAAGAGGCTTCTTGTATATTGGCACCGGTGGTGGGTGTGGCTTCTTGTAGATCGGTACCGGTGGTGGGAGTGGCTTCTTGTAGATCGGTACCGGCGGAGGGAGTGGCTTCTTGTATATTGGCACCGGTGGTGGGAGTGGCTTCTTGTAGATCGGTACTGGCGGAGGAAGAGGCTTCTTATAAATTGGTACCGGTGGAGGAAGAGGCTTTTTATAGATTGGTATTGGAGGGAGAGGCTTCTTATAAATTGGAGGGAGATGTGGCTTGTGGATTGGAGGGAAAGGGAATGGATGGCCAAAGTTTTTCAAAGGTGGAAGGTGGAACTTGGGCAATGGCTTTTTGGGTAGTGGTGGGTACTTGAAATGAGGCCATAAGAAAGCTGAAGTGCAAGTTACCGGCGAGAACTTCAGTTTTCCGGCCAAGCCAAAAGTGTGCTTGCCATCTTTTTTCGACTTGAAGATTATTTTTGAGGCCTGTAGCCCACTGTGTGCAGGGCAAGGTAAAGCCGCTGCGCTGTGAAGCTGTGCAAAGCATTCTTCTTTTAATTTCCCGTCTTCCACGATCTCCTGAGGGAGAGATACTTGGAATTTTCCTTCTTCATTTAGCTCTCCAGCCCCTCTTGTTTTGAACACTCCATTTTCAGGCTTGCAATCAATTGTTATGCGAAGCCCTGCACAAAGTAATACACAAGATCATTGTCGTTAACTATTTTTCAATATTGTTTACTCTATTAGCTGCTGGATTTTAATGTCTAGTGTCAATGTTAAATGTTTAACTGTCTTGAATGCAGACCATCTTATTAGTAGATCATTTGAGAAAAAAGGGACCAACCCTTCCATAATGTAGAAGCTATAGTTGTTTTTTTTTCTGGTTACTCTCTCTCTCTCTCTCTCTCTCTCTCTCTCTCTCTCACACACACACACAGAGCTAGGACCAAACCCAGGATCAGCAAAGAAAATTTCAGATCAAGTCCACGCCAGCTTTCAAATGTATGCCCAAATTAACTAAAACTAGGACAAGTAACATAACAGTGTACCATCATGAGATAATAATTAATTCATATGCATGGTACCAGAAAAATTTTTACCTGAAAAAGCTTGGCTAGTCTTGATATTACTCTGCGCGCAATCTGCACATTCTCCAATACCAACTACCTCAACTGTCTTTTCCTCTGCATAGGAGCTGCTCACAGAGAACAACAACAAGGCCGATACCCACAAGCCCAGCAGTGGCCCTCGATGAACGGGAAGAATCCACATTGGGACCCCCCTTCTTGCTCCAAATAATATTGGAGAAACTATGAAATGCAGCTTCAGGGGCTGAGAAGCTATAAGCTTCTATATTCTAATGCAAGGCTTGAGTACTTGGTTGAGTGCCACAGACCTTATTATATAATGAGCTTAGGATAGTAGTTTAAACGGGTCACGCCGACACTGCACTAAAAGGCCTCACATGAGTTTAGGGACCCATTGAGATGAGAGAGAGAGAGAGAGATGAACATGCTCTCACCGGCATTCGATTGAAGGCCATTATCTTTCATTGAATGAGCTCTCAACTGCACAGCTGCATCTTTTGATGTCCACTATCTGTAAACCTACTAAACACAGCACTCATAAATACTTTGCTTTTACAAATATCCAGGCCAAATTACTGAAATGCTCATGCTCTTGGCAAAATTGGGTATATTATTGATCCATTGATTCCACTCTCTTGGAGATGGCTGTAAAGAGAGAGTCTATGTTTTAATTTTTAAGGCATTTACAGTGATTTTCAATACATTACCAACTTCACGTGAATCAACTACATTTGCCAACTAAGATTTTTCAAAAGTCTACAAAGATAATGAAATGTCTGACTTATTGTACAAAACATAATCTACACATCCAAATTGCTCACTTGTCTGCCCAGTGCCCATTGTACACATGTACCCAAATGTTGAAATTGCTCATTTTGGACCTAAAGTAGAAATGTATTCTCAGTGTGAGCCCAATGCCCCAACCCATGCTCTCGAATGTACTCTCAGTGTGCGCCCGTATTATATGGACGATGTGTAGTTTCTCTTTTAGCACCTCCCTTCTCCATTAATTCATATGCGAGGGTGATGCACCATGCCTCTGGTCCCCCACTTTTGGCAGCATGATGTGCTCCGCTAATTAAGCTAGCTTGCATAGTCCAAGAAACGGCTAAGGCTTTGATGCAGTTTGTAACAAGATTGTTAGCTGAATTCCAAGAAAATTCATGTAGAAATTCGTAATCCAAACAATCCAGAACCAAATTTTCCAATCCAATTCATCCCTAGTTAACGCATTTTTGGTCCATTACTTTCAATATCTAATTATCCTAGTGCTTCTCTCCTTTTGATTTTTTTTTTTTTTTTGGTTACATTGGAGGGGATTCGACCACTTGACCTAGCCTAATCCTAACCCTTTCCCCCTTACACCTTCACCACTAGGCTAGTTATTCTTTTAATTTAACTGGAGTATAAAACTATTTATTTTGGTAAACCAAGATAAAATACAAGCTTCTTTGAAAATATGAGAGATATATTTTGAAGAAAAGTCGCTATTATAGATGGACCGCGGCAAAGTTTTATGTCTCTTGCACCACATGCTATATCTCATATGCCTACGTACAGCTACATCTAAATCTTTTAATGGCTTTCCTTATCTTAATCCGACTGATGCAGACTCAAATCAATGCACCTCCAAAACTCCAACAGTCCCCAGCTATTAGCTTATTAATTAGCTGTTTTAATTGTTGTGAATGCAAAGCTCAAATCAGGTTCTGCATGTAGCAATGCAAGACCACATTTTCTTGAAATGAAGTTCCATCAGTTAATCCTAAAAAGAAAAACAAAATCTCATTTTCATATGGTCCCTGCATGGTGTTAGCTAGCCCTTATTCATATTCACATTATTATTCTCAATGACAAACAGGTGAACAGCATTACAGTTTGCACACTTTAATCATTATGAGATTTTTATGCAACAACGTGTGGATGATATCTCTCCACCTACATGCTTGCTGATGCCTAAACTCTTTAAATGCAACTAGGAGTTTGTCACAAATTAATGAAGCAACCATGGTGGGTGATCATTTGATATGGATCCAAATTTTAGGTTTTTTGTCACTACAAATAATTGAATAATTCATATTGTCAGCTTTATAGTAGCCATAAATTATCATTAGATCAAGACAACTGTGACAGTTGGATTACAATATGGTTAGTTGAATCCTGCTCCAGAAAATTAATTAGTTTTATTCACTGAACTTTTTTTTTGGCGCGGATAATAAATCTTGGTAATGTGTAGAGTTGGATGACAAAAAGATAATTCATGTGCCCAACTCCAATTGATGGTAATAACCTATGTTAAGATTATTATTTTTTTCTCTCATGAGGTATCTGAACTTTCAATTGGACCAATTCTCAAATACGAGAAAAGACCATCACTTCCCAACTTATAGGATAGAAGTCTCTTAACATCGTACCAGAGATTTAAGTCAAATCTCTTAAGAAACAGTCTCGTCATTCTACTAATTCCTAACAATTAAATGATTGTGTATTTTATTTATTTTTTGGGCAATTTCCATGAATAATCCTAAGTTTCCAAAATATTACGCCTACGAATCCGATCCAAAACATATTACGGATATACACCTATTACTGTTTTTTTGGACGAAATTACCTTTAAAATTGAAGTTTGACCAATTTTGTACAGAATCACCAATTTTATGTATAATCCCAAAAAATAAACAAAATCCCTAATCCCCAATTTATATAATGATCACCAATATTGTTAAGAATCCCCAATCCACTTTATGTCATGTCAACATTTAATGCTAGTCATTTAATGTCCCCCGAATTTTTGTACAGAATCCCCAATTTTATGTATAATCTCCAAAAAATAAACAAAATCTCCAATCCCCAATTTATCTAATAATCATCAATATTGTTAAGAATCCCCAATCCACTTTATGTCACGTCAGCATTTAATGTGGGTCATTCAATGTCCCCCGAATTTTTTGTACAGAATCCCCAATTTTATGTATAATCCCAAAAAATAAACAGAATCCACAATCCCTAATTTATCTAATAATCACCAATATTGTTAAGAATTCCCAATTCACTTTATGTCACGTCAACATCATGCATGTCATTCATTCAGTTTGCACTTTCCAATAATATCAAATCAATCAAATATTGTCTACTCTATTGGGTATTCTTAGTAATATTGAGGATTGGTGATAATTTGTAATTCTGGTGATCCTTTGTAATATTGGTGATTGCGGATTATACACAAAATTGGGGATTGTATTGATTATTAGTGACTCTTCGATTTTTTTTAATTCATCCGTACAAAAATTTTGACCATTTCAATGGTCAAATTGCAAATATCCATATGAGTGGAGGGTATTTATGTCCTAAAAAAATATTTGTGTAATTAGTTTTGGTTCGGGTTCGTAGGCGTAATATTTTGGAAACTTAGGATTATTCATGGAAATTGCCCTTTATTTTTTGATACTTAAAAATAAAAATAAAAATAAATAATTTTTTTTTAAAATTTTTTTTGTCATATGATAAAAATCTCCCTTGCATTATGCGTAACACATTAAAAAATAATAATCAAAAATCAAAAATCTTAGTAAAGATAGAGGACATGTACAAGTGTACAAATTGAAGCAAATAGTGGAGAGACAAAATTTTGGGTTGTCTGTCAAAATAAATGGGGGGTTTCCATTTTTAATCCAGAGGATTTTCAGAGATGGAAAAAGTGTAATTTTTATACAAACACAGCAATAGTCCTGTTATGAAATGTTCCTCCTACGTTGTGCGCGTGTTCTGTCACACCACCTACCTCTCCCTCTCTCTCCCTCTCTCTCCATGTGACAAGTTCCAAAGAAAGGAGTCCAATTGGTCTGTCACCAGGGCTGCCTACTTTGTTGCTGAGTACAGGGATAGACTTCAAAATAGTTGTTTTGGAAAATAACAGCAAAGACGAAGTGCCCGTTTGAAAGCAGAAGCAGAAGCAGAAGCAGAAGTAGAAGTAGAAGTAGAAATAGAAGTAGAAGAGAAGCATAATCTAGAAAAACGGAATCAGAAGTCTGCGGTTGGATATTCTATTTTAAAGTACTTTTAGCATAGAAGTGATTTTACTGCCTGTTTGGATATCATATGAAGAAGTTGCTTTTAATTATGAATTGACACAATTACCCTTGGCAATAAATTTTAAAAATATTTATTTATAATTATAAATAAATATAAAATGAATAATATAAATATAGTTTATAATAAAATAATAAATAATATTTTATTTAAAGTTTAAAATATTAATATAAAAGATAAGTGTGAAGGTTTATAAATATTAATATAAAAGTGAGTTAAGGGTGGGACATGGAAGGAATAAATTTTGTTGGAGTTAATTGTTAAAGGGCAAAATGGGTATTTCAATAATTAAGGAGCCAAAAACAGATTATGAAGTCTGAGCATCAACTCCAAAACAGATTCAAGCAGAATCACATTTTGTGCTTTTTTTTGTTTTTGTGGGGCCCACGGCTTCTGAAGTTGCCAAACGGGACAGCTTGAGCTTGTGAAGCCCACAAGCAGCTTTTGCAAAGCTGCTTCCGATTGTCTATCCAAAGAGCCTGCATTGTGATTTTGCACGGTAGACACTGTTAAGGCTTTAGGCTTTAGCGGCGGAGAAGTACAGTACGTGGAATAACTATTCCAGCCTGTATCATGAAACCCTGTTAATTTCATCTCCTACTTTATTAAAGGTATCACGGTGGGGTTGTCATTTTCTTCCCTCTTAAATGCTCACAAAACTCTCTTCTCTCTTCATTGTTCAATTACCTCCCAAAATATACCCAATTTGGAATTCAATGCACTCATAATTCTCGTGTGACACGACTTTTCACTTGGATTATGATTTTTTTTTTTTTTCAAATGATAGAAATCAACACGAGTGGCCGCCATCCCAACTTCAATGCGCTCCAAGTTAACCTTGAAACCAAGGAAGCAAGACGCTTGTCATTCTAAAATAACTAAGAGATACCCCATCACGAGTCGAACTGTGACGTAGCGTTTGGATGGCCGGCTTCCTGGTGGGTTTGGGGTTTCATACTCCAAATCATTGTTTGGATCCGGTGGTTTAGGGGTCTGATGCACAAGCCGAAGGTGTATGGAAGATGACCAATGCTGGGTTTATGTGACCTCTTCAGCTGGTGGATTGGAAGTTTGAAACCCGGTTTGCATTTTATAAATTTAGTTAATGACGAGCGTGCCCTTCAGGTTTGCAAGCAACATTCCATATTTCCATCTCTATCCCACATATACAAAACCCACCATTCGAATGAAGAAGAAGAAGAGAAACCCTAACAGCACAGCAGATCAATGGAAGAAAAAGAAGAAGAAGAAGAAGAGAAGAAGGAGAAGAGAAGACATTTCTGATACGGCGCCGCCGCCGCCGCCAACCCTTCTCTGTCACAGTGCCATTTTTGAGATTCGTGTATATATATATATTGATTCTCTTATTAAAAAGGGTAATTTAGTAATTATATTGTTTTTGTTGTGAATCTTGATAGTCCAAACAAACAAAGATCAGACATTCACAAGTTTGAGATTCCTAGCATTCCAAGCATTGGTTTGGGTTTACAAAGTTACAAACCCAAACTCCCGATTAGACATTACCAGACTTGAAATTCATAACCCGCGTACCAAACACACCCTCAGACAGTCTTACTCACCCAACCCCTGCATCCTTCGTAATTAGACTTGCCGACCGGTGTACCCCACGTACGTATAATGTAGCCATCCCCACCCTTAATGCCCCAAATTCACTTTGATACCCGTGACTCGTGAAAAGTACCACCAGAGTACTCATCCTCTTAGTCAAAAACTTTCCAACACATGCATCATGTAAAACTCAACACCCTTAGGTTGCGTTTGGTACGCGGGCTAGGAATTTCAAGCCTGGGAATGTCTAATCGGGGGGTTTGGGTTTGTAAACTTTGTAACCCCAAACCATTGTTTGGAATGTTGGGGTTCAGGATTAAGATGACTAGGTTTCAAGCCTGACCTGTGTTTGGTTGGACCATCAGGATTACAACAATTATTTATGAGGTTACAAAATTACTCTTCATTAATTATCCAAAAAAAAAAAAAAATTACTCTTCATTATTTTATATATATATATACCAGATATTTTGTGGATGGATATGTATTATATAAGAGTGGATATATATTATATATATATATATAGAAAAGCCACAAAATCGAGTGTATATATATATATATATATAAAACAAAGGAGAACACAGAGCGTGGGTCTTGAACGCAGGAGACCGCCGACGACTGGAACGGCGACATAACAGCAGCGGCGACGACTGGAACGACGACATAGCAGCAGCGGCGGCGACTGGTGAAAGGGTTAGGGCTTCTTCTCTTCTTCTTCTTCCTCTTCACGGCGGCTCCACGGCGACGGTTGACTGGCGACGCAGCGGCTCCATGGAGAACGGCGACGCAGCGGCTCCACGACGAACGGCATCGCAGCGGCTCCACGACGAACGGCAACGCAGCTGCTCCACGGCGACGGGCGACCGACGGCGACGCAGTGGGTCTTCTTCTTCTTCTTCTTCTCTGGTACGCAGTGGGTCTTCTTGGTGGTCTTCTTCTTCTTCTTCTTCTTCCATGGCTGTGCTGCGTATGTGGAATAGACATGGAAGTTGCTTGTGATTTCAAGGGGTACGCTCGTCAATACGAAAAACTCATAATTTGCAAACCCAGGCTGAGATTTCTCAAACCCAAGCTGAGAAGAGGTTTGGATTTCCCGTCGTTGGCCGTCTTTCTCACCCCGCAGGCTTCCCTTTTTTACCCCAAACCCACCATCCAAACAAAGGAATGTGAACCCCAAACCCAAACCCCCCGGTCAAAACCCCCTACCAAACGCACCCTTACGGCCTTACGGATCAGGCGCAAAAAAAGGCCCATGGATGGAGTGTAGTCACATCCCACAACAGCGCAATAGAGATCATAATATGGATTGTTACGATCTCTTTACTTCATGAAAATTTTTCGTAATTTTCGTATTCATTCAATAAAAATAGAAAACGGCCTAAAAATATATTTATTTATAAAATATAAAAACTATTTTCAAGAAAATGAATTCAGTTTTTAAGAAAATGTGAAAACATCACAAAAATGTTTTTTGTATTTTCACAAAAACTGAAAACAAGGATAATATCTAATGGTTACAGTTTTTCACAGTCTGTATTTTTAAAATCGACAGTTAGATCACTGTGAATTTTGGCATACATGGCATACATTGGAAAAATATCTAATCCAACGGTCGGTTTTCCAAAATTATTATCTTACATTGACTAAAAAGCCAAGTCCTCATGTAAGAAAGTCCTCATAAGAAAATTACTCTCTCTCTCTCTCTCTCTCTCTCTCTCTCTCTCTCTCTCTCTCTATATATATATTAAATTTCATCACTACCTTATATTTTTTCTTAATTGTATATGCTTGCAAGTTGAATATCTTTTATTTCTTTAGAGATATTTATTGTGCTAATTTTAAGATGCACTTATTTTGTTGGATATGCTTTCAATTTTGAATGTGAAACTATATGTTAGTTTTAAGATTTTTTTAATAACAAAGAACCTTTATTATTATGTATTTAGCTACTAGCTTCTATTGTTATAATGATTATTTGGATTATAGTTTAATTACTAAAAAACACAATATTGCATTGTTAGATACAAATTTGAGGTATCTTTTCTTGTTAAAAATGTTTTAAGAACTTTAGGTGTTAATTAAACAAAAAATAGTAATACTTCGTCTGCTCAATCAGCTCAACCCGTCGGTTGAAATCCGTCATATATTAAATCAATCCGCTAGTTATTGAGGTTGATGTGTTGGTTGGTGGGTGAGAGGATTTGCCACCTACCAAGGAACGGTTGGTTGACTGTTTTATTCTTCACCCACCCCACCCGACCCGCGCACACCCCTACCCTAACGGATTAGGCTCAAAACAAGGCCTATGGATGGAGTGTAGCTACATCCCACGATAGTGCAGTAGAGATCAGAATATAAAGATTGTTAGAACTTGTTTACTTCATGAAAATTTTTGTAATTTTCGTAATTTTCATTTCTATAAAATCAGAAAACGGCCCAAAAAACGCATTTACTTGTAAAAAATGAAAACTATTTTCAAGAAAATGAATTCAATTTTTAAGAAAATGTGAAAACATCAAAAAAGACGTTTTTTGTGTTTTCATGAGAACTGAAAAAAATGATTATATTGTGGCAATGCTTATAAACATAGAAAAAAAATATGTAGACCAACCGTAAAACCAAAAAATAAAAATAATAAAACATATAGAGATAATATATAGTTTTAGTAAATGCATTTACACTATTTTTAGATTTTGAAAACAATTTTAATTTTTGCAAAGTAAACACATTTTCTAAATTTTGAAAATTGGAAATGAAAACTATTTTTAAAAAAATTTTCACAGAAAATAAAAGTTGTAAAAATTTTCACGAAATAAACAGTGCCTCATGTTTTCAACATAGAGGGCAAACACAACACACTGAATTGGATCACAACACTCGGTCGTTAAATTCAAGGCCCAAGATTAATCGAGGTGTGTGTAAGTTGGCCCAGACACATAGTTATATATATTGAAAAAAAAAAAAAACTAATTTGGTCACATTGCGGCAAATAAAATTGCATATGATGAATTTGTCTTTTTTTTTTTAATATATATATATATATATATATATAAACATGAGAATATATCAAATTATATACAAGAATGCTAACACAAAATTTCGAACCCAAAATATAACATCCCAATCCCCACCCCTCCCGCAACCTGTACTAGCTGATGCCCCCATATCGCGATGATGTTTTGGTTTGGTTATCAAAATCTAATGGTCGTGTTGTTTAAGGATCCGCAACGTTAATTAATATGTTGTTTTCAAAAGAATCCAAAGTTTAGGACTTCTGTCATCAATTTTACGCAACCGCCATCATGGTTCTGGGAATTCTAGTGCAGGTTCTTTCGTTCTGTTAGAGACAGAAATGGATACTTTAACCCAGCCCTGGAACGAATCTGTTCCAAAAGTATAAGTTGGTGTTATCTAGCAAGAATTCGATGGCTTTAATCCTTCTATCAAACAAATCTAACAGAAAGGGAGGGACCCACATGCCACAACTGGATAAGTCTTTGATCAAAATTTATCAGGGCTAAACCCTATTCTCGATCATATGGATGAATCGGCCTTGCCTGCGAATTCAATAGGGTGAAATAGATTTTTCAAGCCAATATTTTCGCTATAGACACTACAATTAAAAATCAAAAGAACCCTAATAGTCATTCGCCTTGACAAATGCAGAGCTGCAGCATTCTGTCAGAATAATCGTAGCCTTGTAGGGCCTTCACACGGTAATATTTAGATCAGAAAACCCAAGGAAAAAAAAAAAAAAAAAAAAAAAAATCATCTAAGGAAAATTCTTTAAATTATAAGGAAACTGTATCCTTCCTACCTCAAATCTGCGTTAGTTTTGCTTAAAAAAGCCTCAACTTTCAGCATCCTCAAGAAAATGAAAAATGTAAAAATTTCTTCCACATGCTACAACAGCAAGGCAGGTCTTTTCTAGTCTAGTGTCCCAAAAAACCTAATCCAAACTTTTGGGCTCTATTAAAATCTCCAAATCCCTCACGTGAGTTACAAGAGTCTGCACTTCACCAAAGTGCCTCGTGCAGCCAAACTGGACAAGAACGCTTACCTACTTCTTCTTCTTTGATTTGCTGGATAGAGATTGAGTATATGCAGTTCCCTGAGCAGCAGAAAAAGAGGAAGAAGTGAAGATCTTAGCAACATTTTTCAGATTCTCAGTAATGACTGGCTTTAAGATAAAATTCCCGTTAACCCATTAGTATGTTAGCAGGCAAAATCTTTATCCACTATCTTTCCTCATAGAAAGAAGATAAAACTAAAAAAAAGAATGAATCAAAGAGTAAAAAGGGGCAAGGAAAAATTGACAACAAATTGTGAGAAGCTTCTGAATGGTGATGATCCATAAACTACACACCTGCAGCCATTCATCCATTGAAGCATCTGTTGTCCCAGTTCCGACTTCCACCTTTGTGGTCCTCTTAGTTTTCTGAGTAGTAAACCAAATAAATGCAGACAGATAAGAATAAAAGCATTTGTTTAAAAGAAAATTACAAAAAATGAATATAAATATATAATGAGAAAATCGGGGGCAAACAACTAATAAGCTCCTCCATTCTGGCTTAATCCCCAATAGCCAAAGAATTACCAGCTCTGGGTTTCGCATTATAGCATCTGCTTTACAGAAAGCTTCAAAAGCATAACAACACCAACAACAACATAATAATACACTGTAAGAAGTCATGCAAGGATCACATATAAAAATCCAATAAGCTGCCTGCATGTCTATCTATTCTCTTAATTCCGAATACCAAAGCCATTACCATATCTAAGGATTTATAAACCTCCCTCACATGTGCACACAAATGCACAAATAGAAAGAGTTTAGAAAGCAGCAACCAAACACCTTCAAACTACTGTTTTCCTCCTCTCAAATTAAGATTCAGGTAAATTTAGATAAATCATAAATAAATAATTTCCCTCGCAGAGGATGCACAAATAGGGGAAGAGTTCAGAAAGAGAGAGAGAAAGAGAGAGGAAGTGGCAAAGATAGGTTAATGGGATTGTGGATACATTTTCATTAAAAATAATAATAATAATGAAGCATTTTATAAAATAAATCCATGATGGCATGTATGTACCTTGGAAAGGTGCTGTATTTGACCATGTATCCAGAATCCAAGAAGGAAAACAAGGGCGATTCCAAGCGTAACAAGGAAAACAGACTCAACGCTAAGAAAACCACTAGCTTCAACAACTTCGATCGTCCCATTGTAGAAGGTGCTTTGGTACTGATGCTGGTCTATCTCATAAAAAATGGTGCCCACAAGATCAAACGTTCCAGGCTGAAACAAAAAAGGATTGAATGTTTATGTTCAATCAAAAGATCTTTTTTCATTATTTTGTCGGGCAGGAATATTGGCCCTCCACTTTTAGCTTCTTGCACTCCAAACTGTTAAGTGCATGAAAATTTATCAATACACAGGTAGCTGAGTGCTTGAAACTAAAAGTGGAGTACCAATAGGGCTACCCTTTTGTATGTTTAAACAATAGAAAACAGTAATAGACCAATATGAAAAGCAATTTCCAAAAAATAAGTAATCTATAGAACTTCCACAGTAATCACGTACCTGCAAGAACTTGCTAACAGTAAATATATA
Source organism: Hamamelis virginiana (assembly GCA_017140935.1). Classification (NCBI taxonomy): domain Eukaryota; kingdom Viridiplantae; phylum Streptophyta; class Magnoliopsida; order Saxifragales; family Hamamelidaceae; genus Hamamelis; species Hamamelis virginiana. Next base: position 1,290,551 of record JAESVK010001036.1, read on the forward strand.
TGGGAAGGTAGCCTGAGCTGAAGCTGGCACTGATGCGTTGTTGAAAGCCTAAATTAAATGAAGAAGACAGATGACGCAAATAAGAAATTAACAAGCCGAAATGAAGCAGGGCAAAAGAATCTAGAAGGTAACTTCTATCTAAACGATGATATATGGAGGATGATTTCACACGCATGCACCCACACATATTAGATAATTTGGTAAAGCATACTCGAAAATTCCCAAGATATACAATTATAAAGCTACAGATGTTGGAAGAGTATTCATAACAAATACACGAGACAATGGCATAATCCATAACTACAGTAGATGGACTAAATTGAATTAATGGTTATGAAATGAATAAGAAGAACATCAATAGCATTATATTAAGTCAACCCCTGATGGATGGACACTACGAATTACCAATATAACCATGAGTCCATGAGACCCAGGTCCGAATTAATAAATAATCACTGAATAAATTAAAATCTACCAACTCATCCACCAGTTTCCTAAATAAAACCCAATACCTATTGAATTCTCCATAATACTAGTCTTAAGCTAATCCAATACCTATTGTATTCTCCACAATACTAGTCTTAAGCTAACTAATGGATAAATAAAGAGAATATAGAGCAGAAAAGTGAGGAAATGTTCATGCCCTACTTACAGCTGTAAAGCAATTCAAGCTACTCGAATTTGGCTCAAGATTGACTAGATCAAAAGTGCGTTCGAGCTTGCTCTTAAGATAAACAACCGAAGCTCAATCCTTAGTTTTAGCTCGTTAATTTGCTGAGCGAAGCTCGAGTAGAGTTCTACTTGACTCAATAAGCCCATTAATATTTTAAATAATCAAGCTATTTGAGCTTGGCTCAAGATCGGCTCAATATAAGGCTCGTTTGAGCTCGCTCATAAAATAAACGAGCCAAGCTCAAACCTAATTTTTGAGCTCATTATTCTATCAAAGCCAAGCTTGAACAGCCTACTATTCTGCTCAACTCGGTTCATTTACCGGCCTAGCTCTACCCGCTCCAGCAATGATAATTTTCATAATTAAGCAGTTGTTAGTAGAATATCCAAATCTGAACAGCATTACAAGCATGGTTTTGCTCAAAGAATCATCATAAAGATAAAGATTCCATAACTTTCAATGCAAGAATTAGCACAAGGGTGACAAGAGGCAAAAGCATAATCTTCTAAATCAGTACCCAAAATAACTGGTCTGTGTCTCTCTATAGTTTCAATCCAGCAATAGAATCTTTAAAGATGGCAGAGCATCCATGGACAATATTTTTAACCCCCGCATGTTTGAAAGATTATAATGAAGCAGAGATGTTTTTGAAACTAACAGAACTGCCAGATTGCAGATCTCTCATACTCATTTTGTGGCACTACAAGTACAATGAAAGCCATCCCAAAGTAAAATTTCAGCCAATCTAATAAAGATAAATGTCTATCTGAGATTCAATAGTATGTGTTCAAACATGTCTGTCTCTTGATATTTCTCTAATATACCCTCGAAGAACATAGATATATTAATAACATAAGAACCACAGCTGGCATCTTAAACAATCCTGCATAAGCAGAATATCAATAATTTTGTATGCATAGGGAATTGCAAAGGTAATCTCAGGCAGCCAAGATATGAAATGATCAAACCAATGTGCCATCATATTTACACCAAAAATAAAAATTGGTTTACCGCTACCCATAAGAATCTCATGAGAAGTTAAAAGGGAAAAAGGAAGAAAAAAAAACACAAATTATAATGATAACTTGGCAGAAAAAAATAAAAATAATAAAAATACAAAAAATCTCCAGGGTCCAAGGAAATTCAAAACATTTTGACTAAGTATGCTGAAAATAATTCAATACACTCACAAACTCATTCGGCTTGCCTGATTAATTGCAGGGAAGGGGGGGTGGAGAGAGAATAACCAAACAACCACAAAGTACATGTGGTAAGTACAAAGTTGACAAACATAAACAAACATAAGACAGCTCATCCAATTAGAGCTATTAAAAGGCAATATAGGCATCTCTTAAATGTGATTGACAAGATGATAAATATTGCTGGTTAGGAGATCCAATTAGTAGATGGTTCAAAAATCAAGTACATAAATAAGATGCACTTAAGAGTTTAGTGAACCTAAACTTACCTGTGCAGTAAGATTTTGGACCAACAGATTGTGATCAAAAGGAAGATGAACACTGGCCTTAATTGCGATGACATTCAAACTCGATTCACCTATTTTTTTCATCCAAAATTAGCGAGTGAGGCAAACTCTGAATAATGGAAAATTAATGAATAGGAAAGGTGCATGTATTGTGACACCCAGACAATGAAAAAATATGAACGTGTTTCATAGAAACAAGTATTGACATATATGAAGCCAGTGGAAGACACAAGAAATCCGAACCATTAGAGTAACCCAAAAACTAGAACATGATACTGCATTTCATTAGAAAATTAACCAGTAGTTTAGATAAATTACCATCATTTTTCATTCCAACTAGTAGTTCAGACTCTTCCCCCGCCGGCACCACTGCAAAAGCATAGAAAATCAAATTTAAAACTTAGATCTTAAAGGTAAAAAGTTCATAAAATGCGAAAAATACAACCAGACAAAAATATAGCCCAGTTTCCATCATAGATAATAGTCCTACCTCGTGCACTATTTTTTGGGAAAACACAAACAGTATCCACTCCTGGAGCTGGACTAAAATTTCCATCGCCAAAATCTTGGACATCCTCACCAACAATCCCAAGATCGCCTCCTTCTTCAACAGCCTCAGCAACTTCCACATCTGAAGCCGATTGACACCTAGCAACTGTAAAAAAATAGAACTATCAATCCCAAAGGAGTTGCATAAAATTGCGTCATCCACGAAAATAATAACTGTCATCCAACAAGTGATCCACAACAGCCCTATTCACCATATCCAAATTAAATTGAATTCACCGAACATGCAAGGATCATAATCTAAAATCGAATTCACCTTCAATTGAAACTGTCATCCAATGGTGTGTGAACCCATGAAAACCAAACAAATTCAGTGTAAAAAAAGAAAAAAATATAAACAATACAGAACATAATAAATCTAGCATAGAATTCAAAAACTAGAATGAACTCAAAAACAAACAATTAAAACCAGCAACAATCCAGTTCTCTAAAACCCCATTTTTGGTCCTTAGGAAAAATGAGGAAAATAAAAGAATTCTCCCGTTCTTTTTGAGTTTCAAACGCAGCCAAAACAAGCAGGGGTCGAAATTCAAGGAAGAACAAATTCAATGAAGCTGTCTTCATAAACTAGATGCTCCTAACAAACCATGCTAATTCAACATTAGAAGTAGAAAGAATCAAACTATACAAAGCATAAACAAATCTAGCATGAATTCATTGCAGGGCACTTGTACACGTGAGAAAATAAAAAACTTAAAGACTCCATTTGGTTGCAGAGAAAACGTAAGGCAATGAAAGAAACCAAAATTATGAATCCTAAACGACGAAAACCCAAACAAAACAAATAGTTCCACTCCACTGAGCTCAATACAGCTTCATTTTCTATTTCCTTACTTTTCCGTTCAACCAAACAGATAGTAATAAAATCCGATCTCATTCCAACAGATCGATAGCACAGTATAAGATCCTGCCTCCGATCATGCAAGCATGAAATCAGAGCCGTTAAAATTAGGACAAATCAACGCAAAATGAATCAAATGCATAAAACCCAACACTTGCATAAATTTAGATATGAAACTAAGAGATAACGATCGATTTTTCACAATAAAAGATGAATCGGATAAAGCACACAAGCATGCGAAGGTATACTCGCTCTCTCTCTCTCTCTCTCTCTCTCTATATATATATATACATATAAATACAATACAATTTAAACGTATATATCATGTATAGATGCAGAAATAGATCTGGAATTGAGGAAGGGGGTGAAGAAGAGAACCTTGGAGGAAAGGAGAAGCGAGGAGCAGGAGAGAGAGGAAGAAAACCCTAATTTTGATCGCCATTACTGGGGTGGGAGAGCGCACGTATGAGTTTTGACTCGGCGCTCAGAGAAGAAGCACCCTATGCAGTCTGGAGACTTTGTTTTGTGGAGTTGGTATTTCTGAGAATGGTAGAAAATTGAAGGCGTGGGTTTCAACACCAAAGCCAAACAGACCGTGTTTAGGCTCACGGCTCAAAACTCAAAACTCAAAACATTAGATTAGATGGACAGTTATTTCTGCAAATGCGGAATATAAATGAAAACGAGAGAAAACGACACCGTAACAGCGAGAACCCAGCTCAATCATAATTCACAATCTTACATCCTCCGCGACTATTTTGCTTAGGGCAATACTATATTTTACATTTTTACCCGGTTCTTTGGTTTATACATTCCCATTCTAGTCATCGTAGCTTGTATAAATTATGTCAATACGAAATTCATAGATTATTGTATGATGCATATTTTAAAAAACTGACTTTTAAATTAAATATTATGCTCATAGATGTCATGCAAACTAAAAATTACGGTGATCTAATGTCAGAATTTCAAAATATAATTATAAAAAGATGTAATTGCAGAAAACTACCACAATTTTTTTAGTGACATTTTTAATAAATCAACCGTCAGATTACTGTGATTTTTTGTAAACATAGCATGCTTAGTATAACTGTCGGTTTTTCAAAATATAATTTCCATAATTATCCATAAGTCTCATGCTTATATAACCTTATGTAAGCATAGGCTAATTTGATCATTCCTATTCATTTATATATTTACTTACTTTCATCTTAACTGACATAAGATGTATCATTTACATTAGTAAATTAAATTTTTTTTTTTATAGTTCTTAGAAGCGATTCATCTACATGATGTGTATGGTAAAAAAGGAAAAAATATGTGGGTAAAGTAGTATTTTTTTTTTAAAGCATATTTATGTCAGGAACTTGTGACACTCTATGTATAATCTAGGGGGTATTTATATTTTAATACCTCGAATTTTAGGAGTAATTTTAATTCATGATCTAAACTTTTAATTTGATGGACAATTTTTTAAAAATTTGTTCCAATGTATGACAAAACTGGAACACAAGTAACATAAATTCCATCTAGGCCTCACGTGGTATTCTAATTAGAGCCTACGTGTATCTTATCTGACCTGAGAGACTTATTTTCCGCCCAAACCATTCACATGACCTTCACATAACTAAATAAAAATTTCAATTTAGGGGTTAAAGCTAATGGATTAAAATGAATCTTAACATTTTTTAGGAAATATTAGTGCAACAGTGCTTGAAATTTTAACATTTACGTGGTTAAGGAAGAAACATATGAGAGTATTCAAGCACTGCTGCGTTAATTTGCTCTAAAAATTATTATGATTTCAGTTTTGTTCTACATTAAAATAAATTTTTAAAATTTTATCTTAAATTAATCAAATTAAAATTTTAAATTCTGAATTAAAAGTACCGCCAAAATACTAAATCGTAGATAACCCAATAATTTATTGTTGAAAGCTTATTTATTGCCTTCTAACCTAATTCCTCTCTCTGGCTTGTACTGGGATTGGGAATGGAGATGTAACAGCATAATTGTGTTACGTTGTTTCTATTTTTACTATAAATGATGTTCGTACATGTAAAAACCTCTCTCCTTTTTAACGTACCAAGATGTTTGATCGATGTAAAAAGTCAATACTTTATGCCTTTTGGGGAATGACTGGAGCAATTGAGCTTTTCTGCTTTGGTCAGTAATAAAAAAGGTCACTGCTATTTGCACTTCAAGAATAGCATTCGTGTCTCCAAATTTGTCAACAAGATACAATGACCAGTTTGTTCTTTATATCAAAAAATTTCAGTTTTATATATTTTGGCATTATGTATTTGTGTAGAGTTTGTTTCAAAACATATTTTACGATCATCCAACGGTCGGCTTTTGGAAAAAATTAACTGCAAAATTATGATATTTCGAATAACCATAAGAACATAGTTTTTGCAGTCAGTTAATTTTTTAAAAATTAACCGTTGGATCACCGTTATTTTTGACAAGCATGACATTCATAAGATGAATATTTTATTTAACGGTCAATTTCTCAAAATATGTTCTGCAACTTACTCTACGAAAGTGTTAAATGCCAAAATATATTAAAATAAGTTTGCTGGTATGAGAAATTTTGCCTAAGTGATTGGAGCATGGATATAAAGGGGTGGAGCTAAAAAATTCTAATAGCTTACCAGCCAATGAAAGGCAGAACTGAGGATAGTTAAGTATTTTACACGACACTGATAGAAGGCGTCCCTGGTTCAAAATTGTCCATTTTACTGAAAAAAATAAGGACAATTTCCACACAAAAGCACAAGCGTCATAAAGGATACTGGATGTAAATGAGAGGTGCCGCCATCTCTATGTTTGTACGCAACTTAGTGGGGCATTTAATTCATATGTCGACAGAGATTTATGAATTCTTAGTACATTTCCTCATCGAACTTTCAATTAATTGATTGACAAGTGATAAGGTATGGACAAAAATTCATATAAATATTTTGTACTAAGTGTGCCCAACACTGAACTTGCACGTTTTTTTAGAAAAAATTTCCAGCACTGTTATTTTTTAAAAATGAAAAGGCAATATTGAATTATTGATTGCCACTAAACACATTATTGGTTACTAGCCTTGTAAGCTAGATAGTATTTCATTCCGTCTTCTAAAAGACAAGCCAGGGGTTCAAAATAGGAATCCATTGTATAAATTGGAAGCTATGTGGGGGTTAGGTTATCACAACACTGAAAACACCAAGAGCCCAAAGAGCATTTCAAGATAGTATTCATGAAGCAAGAAAACAAATAACATGAAGAGAATAAGCCATTAATTTTTATTTTTATTTTGATGAACATATAAGGATTGTTCACATTAGATTATCTTATAATCACTTTTAAAACTCCAAATTTCACTTGATTTAAGAGATGGTGTGTTAAATCATTTTTGGATAACTAGATGAATTTTAAGATGACCATTAAATTTTCATACTATGAGTGATTTGTGGCAAAAACCCAACTTCTGCCACAATCACCATCTAGCAAGTGAAGACATGGTTTGAACACAAATCTAAAGAGATATGTAAAGTGTTTTCCAAAAGTGATTTTAAAAAATGCTAACACAAATGGGACCTAAATCATTAAATTATGCTTCCCACATGGTACCGACAACCTGTAGAAATGCATTATCTCATTGAATTATACATAAATAATCTAAGAGAGAAAAGGAACTGCAGCTGTCGACCTTCACAATCCAGGTTCCTGTTCTACAAAGTATGAAGAGAAAGAGAAAGGCACTAAATTTGAGGCCAAAACAGAGGAAGACGAAACAGAATACAACTGCTTTAAAGAAACAAATCTCTAAGACGCTACAGAATGCAAGTACTATGTGCCTATGATTAATTAATCCCCATGGATGGTATAACGCTCCCATTTCTTTGTCGGGTCATATATCTGCAATAATTAAAGGAAAAAAAGTTTATTAGAAAACATCAAAAAGCCACAATTATTGTTAAGGAGTAATGTGCCTAGTGCCTGCCCCATTAAATTTGGTTACCACAGAGGTTACACATGCCTGTCACACCAGATTGGATAATGCATTCCACCATGATTTTAGGATCATTCTACTGGGTTACTTCTGAATACAGCTATATAAAATGTGAAGCACAACACAATGCTATAACATTTACCCAATCTGGAGTGGCAGGTGAAACATGTGATGTGCTGAAAAAGTTGAACAGGAGAAATCGCACACAAACAGAGAGAGAGAGAGAGAGAGAGAGAGAGAGAGAGAGAGAGCACCTCCCATCTCGAAGCAGGAAATATATGCTTATTCTTTTCATACCAGTGCCTCTCAACAACTTTTCCAGCGTGGGACTGTTGAATGTCGACACACCACAAATATCCAAGTTAATTGAGCCATAGAAATGCCAGAAATACAAATAAAATCATAATATGGAAAACAAATAATAAACACACACAGTTACCCTGTTTGCTATACACGTCTTTGAAATAAAAGTTAAGGATTCAAATATAAATGTCTCTCACCATATATATCTACATTTTATTAACTTAAAAATGATAGGATGATTTTGTACCCACTGACTTTACCATGGTTTTTCCAAACAGGAAAAAGGTTACTGGATGGAAGTCTTCGAATCAGGTAAGGTCCAAATTCATCGGATTGTAATTATTGTCATTGACAAATTCCTAAAAGGGCCAACTTGTACTGAGTCATGTGCTACAGATCATGTACCATGTGACCAGTTATGGCCTCATGATGCTTGAAAAGCCATACTTTGGGCTAGAGACTCCAATGTGGTTGTTCTAATTTAATATATATAAAATCATGATCCTGTTTGTTTTAATGGAGAATGTTCTGACCGAAACTAGCTTTCAAGAAAAAAGAAAGGAAAACTGATTTCAGGTTCTAATGAAATAGTTATTTTCCTGAAGCTAAACGAGGAACATAATAAATAATACCCATCAATTCCAAATGTCAAACCATAAAAATTTAGTTTATCCTCTTTAAGCTTGATCTTACATTTCAGTCTTTGCAATGTTAAGAGTAATTAACTTCTTCCAACTTTCACAGGATTACAGAAGACAAGTAATAAGAAAAGGCAGGAACTGTACCTCATCCTTTTCTATTGTTGCATCAGCAATTGTGCGCACATCCTCATGTACATCAAAGTGGAAAAGCTGTATAGAACAGAAAGAACAAAAATGCATTAGTAACCAACCAGTCTATCATGAAAATTATATATATATATTCTTCTTAAGGGTTCTGATCTAGCCAGCAAATGCTGACTTAGATCTAAATCAGCAAAATCATTTTGGGGCGTTTAATGCCATCCACGGCTGAGATTGAAGGAGGCATCACTTAAGTGACCGGGTCACTTATTACATGGACCATAAAATGAACATGGAAACCCGATCAAGAAATGACCTACCTCCCCTTTTTCATCCCAAATTCAAAAATGATTCTCTCTCTCTCTACCCACCCCCAAAATCAAAACTGATTCATCAAAACACCAAAATCCCTTAAATACTATTCTCATAATATGATTGCAGATTCATGTAGCCTTGGAAATTTTATATCTTTACATCTGATCGTAAACTGTGATTGAAGATTTCAGTAAGTTGCTGCTCTCACTTCTTCTCCATTGGGGCTCTGAGAAAATTTAGGAAAAAAGGATCTAAGTTTTGTTTATCATTTGGGACCCTGAGAAAACAAAAACTTATCTCTAGTCTGAGCATAACATAGCTATTTGGCTCAGCTAGTTGAGATTTTCAGTTTTTGAAATTGAAAACATAAAAGACAAGATTCAGGACTTAGCTTCAGCGAGGGAGGGAGGAAGGAGAGGATTTAGGGTTTGATATAGGACTTGCAAAATTTTTGAGTTCTGAGTTTTGAATGGTTTTTTATTGTGGGGGTGGAGAGTTATTACTGGCATTCTCACTTTGTTCTGATACATTATCAGTGTCTTTCCCCCAACTGTCTTCAGATGTGGAATGGCTTGCCAGAGAGAGATCGAGAGACAGAGAGATCGAGGAGAGGGGCAAGAAACGGCATGGGTTTCTGTTTTTTGGGATGTTTTGAATCAAATTTTGGGTGAAAAGAGGAATGAGTTGCTGGCCTGATATGCAGGTGAGGGAAGGATTTGGCCCGAGTCACTTAAGTAAGCTAAGAAGTGATCTTGGCCATCTATTACATCCAACGGATCATATTAAGTTTGCTGATTTATCTCTAGGTCAGCATTTGCGGACCTGATCGAAACTGTTCTTAAATTTGTCAGACAAAGCATTACAACATGAGGCAGAGACTAAAATAATAAAACAAATCCTCCATGGTCAGTTGCAAGCTTGCAAGTGAATTAAGTTAAATAGGCCACTTCTAAAAGACAAGACAATTTGAAGTGGCAACCAAGGAGTCAGTTTCATCAAGTTTCAGGACAATATAAGTTGGGAAAAAAACCAATAAAAAAGGACTCCTTGCTAACCAATCTTATTTATAAAGAGATGACATTAGTTCCATTCATGAGTCGTGGACAAAGGCATTGTACTAAAATAGTGAGGTCACGCAAAAATTTGGTGCTCAGGATTTATTGTGTCATTCCTCAATGTGGCCAGAGAATGGGTGACTCCAGACTTAAGCCGTTGGGATGTTTGCTCCAGAATATATTTCAATTTGTGCTCCGCTTCAACTCCCCACAAAATATGAGAGAGAGAGAGAGAGAGAGAGTATTCAGAATCTTACATTTTCAGTTTTTTGGTTACCAGGATAGAAAACAACGATTCAGAAAAGCGCAAAAAACAAAATATCAACACGGTATGACAACCCCCTAACAGTCATAACAGGCTCATTGGGTTGACCTCATCATTTTCTAACTAACCAAAAAATGGAAACACACAGAATTTCTTTTTCTTTCCCTATGATATCTTGGCAAATAAGACAGCGCATGGGTAAACATTCCAGCAATGTAATATGCTCTTCTACGAAAAAAAATTAAAAGAGTTAAGCATTACCGGTCCACTTTTGCCCCTGGCCTTGTTAATGATTAGCTCATAGAAACTGTGCTGCTGAACTTCCACAATCATGAAAACAAGTGGCATAGAATTAGTTAGCACACATTCATGACAGCAGATAAAAATTTGTAATAACAAATAAAACTGACTTGAAAAATATCTCACATGAGGAATGATAAGATCTTCTTTAACATAAAGCAGATTTTCCACCGAGGTTGTTCGAATCTCTCGAAACTCAGGTGCAAGTTGCTGCTGAACAGCCCGAAGAAACTCTCCTATTGCATCACCTTTGCGTACCTAATTAATTGAAAGTGAAACCAACCAAAAATATTGAGAATGAGAAAATAAAAAGCAAATCAATTGAAGACGACAAAGATAGCTTTTACTAACCTGGATCACCCGCCTGTGGCCTGCTCCATCCCAATAGCTGTAAGTGATTTCAAGGGGCTCATCTGAAATACAAGGGAAACTCGATTCAGGACAAAATAGCTTTTTCATACAATAAGATCAAATAGAAAAGGGTTAGAATGCAAAAATACTTCGAATCTGTTCCTGCTCACGAAGCCATTGCTTCCGCAGCCTTTCCCGCTCAGCTTCTTCCTCTGCCTCCCGCTCACTGAAAGAGTATCCTCGGCACCCCTAAGCAAGTGTTAGGCCCAAGAAGAAGGAGGAGGAGGTGGAGAGAGAGAGAGAGAGAGAGAGAGAGAAATGCCATACCTGTCTGGTAGAAAGCTAGTTTCCACCGTGGGATCTTTGCCAAGTTTTCCAAGCCCCTTTGATTCTTGACTTTCTGCAGGAGCATAAAGAAATGGCATATCAATATTGGGAGAAAAAAGGAACCAGCATAGAAGCTTGTGATGTTACACACACAGCCATACCATTTTCAAGCCTGAGCACTTAAAAATTAAAAGATTATTTTTATAAAAAAAAGACTGAAAATGGGCCCACCTCCACATATGTAACCATAGTAATATAAAGGATCATGACTAATCAAAACCAACAAAATAAAAATAAAAAATTTGCAAAGTTGAAATGAATACATGTGATACAAAAACCAAAATCCTGCCTGCAGATTGAGAGCTGAACTATAACTTCTTTATCAGTTCAAAGATATTTTTTTTCTTCCTTGCAATACGAGTTCATAGTTTCATACAACACTTTGGAAGTCAAAAGGCATGTCTCTCCAAAGGTATACATAGAATTAACATTAATCATCGCGTCATTGTACTTTTTTCATACCTTGGTATACTTTAAAGTTCTATTTTCAAATAATTTGAATCAGAATCCTACATGACTTTGTCATATGGACATTGTAAAAATTCTTGGTTTCAATAAAGTATGCTGAACTACCAAGTTGGGAAGCCGAAGTCAATAAACACTGAACCACTAGAATAAAAAGTGACAAGGAAGAAGGTGCAATATTCCCTTCAACCTAAAGGACCATAGATAACACTAAATCGTACAATCTACAACATTCTAATTCTAATATATAATATTATACTTTGTAAAGACAATTTAGCATATTAAAACACTTCTAATAACATATTCAAGTGTTTAGTAGAAAAATAGAGGCTCAAATATGCATAAAAAAATACACTCACTATTCTCCCCATCCTCCTCCTCACTGCCATTCTCCATATCATCAGCAAAGGATAATCGTGAGTTCCCCTTTATCTTCCTCTTTTTACGCTTTTGCAATTGGAGCTCCTCCTCTCTACAATTCAAGGAACAAAAACAACCAATTGAAACAAAAGGGCCACAAAAAGACAACTAATGTTGCAAAACATAACAAGAAGTCATGAGATTTTTGCTCACTCTTGTTGTAGTTTCTGAAGTTTCTCCTTTTCTTCCTCTTCAATTTTGTTCCGAATATTAACCCTCTATAAGACATGAATATCAACAAACACCACCATAACACCATCGGTTAACACCTTATGAGTCATTTTAGTAAAAACAACAAAACTTTATATGAATAGGATAAGACACAATTACCTTCTCAACATATTGCTCTCTAGTAACCAAACCAACAGTTTCCTTCTTAAATGCAGTCTCGAGAATCTGAAGAACACACAGGATAAAAAATGACAATGAATCACTATAAAATTTAGAGTATTTATAAAAGAAGCAGGTTATGCTCTGTTCGGTAGCTAGGAAAATGGAAGAAGAATTGAAACCGTTGTGTTGATTTCAGATTCCTCAAGAAATGACAATATTATCATAATATATCCTTGCACAATACAATTCTAAGACTAAACATTTTTGCTATTATTTCAATAAGAAACCCTAGATAACTGAAAGAAGTGGGATTTTGAGAATAAGGAACTGAGAAACCCTAGAAACTAAAATGAATGAATGCGGGTACAAACCTCGGAGGTACCGGAACCGAATTGAAGGAGACCGGGCTGACCCGTATCTGAAGCGGACTTGTTCTTGAGCTCTTGGATTTTCCTGCGCTCGACTTCTCTCTGCTTCTCGAGCCTTCGGATCCTCACCGCGTCTTGGGCCGTGCCCACGTACCCGTCTCCCATCCCCGACATCTTCTTCCCTCTCTTTCAAGTTTCCCTCAAAATCTTTTCTCTCTCCTCTCTGGCGATTGATCGAAAAATGATGGGCGCGATCTTAGAAGAGGGAATGTGTATTTATAGGAAGGTTTTGCACGATATAGTAGAGCTCGGTCTATGCTAAGTGTTTAGATCCTAGGCGACTACCGTTAGATCTAGTGATCTTTGGAGTCTGTGTCGTCCCTCTCAAAGACTAGAATCACAGGAACAATCGGTGAGCCAAGTTTTTCATTGTTTTTGGGACATGTTGTAGATTTTGAATTTATATTCTCCATCTCATAATAAATAATCATAAGTTATTAACAAAAAGTTCACTTGAATTCAAATGGTTGAGTTTGAATTTTATTTTCATTAATTTATAGAATTAAATTCAAGAAAATTAGTATTTGGTTCAATAAAATCATTAAAATTAACTGATTAAGCTTTCTTTTTGGATGATTAACGTATTTAAGTTCGATGTAAGGTTGATTTTAATAAAATACTCATTTGAGATCACTTCTAAAATAAATTGTTCGGGGGTGCAGGTTAGTCTGGCGCGCAAGCTGATTCAGGATACCTGTATAGCAAAAAACTTAGTGTAACGATATTTGGGATGTCCTACTAAAAGCAAATGTTTTTAATAATGTACTTCATACAAGTGAATTTAAGTCATCAAAATACCAAATAATAGTGAATTAATGGCCTGATTGATCTAGTGACTTGTATTCCCAAAAAAGATCTCGATTTTAAGTACATAGAAAAGTATTATTATTCATTATTATAATTGAAAAAAGAGTTTCTATTATTTAAAATAAAAACCAAAAAGAAGGTAAAATAATAGTGGTGAACTCTACCGATTAGGTGACTGCAGTGCCATAAAAGGCAGTCACCAAAAAAAAAAGTCATAAAAGTTTTCATAATTTTTTACTTTTATTTTTATTTTTTCACATAATAACTACTTGATTGGATGGCTCCACGTACCTTTGGTGATTCAACAACCCTTGAAATTTATTAAAAATAATAATTGAAAAGTGCTTCTTCATATAAAATTTTTCATCAACCTTTTTAAATTTGTTCCATTAATTTGAAGGATTGCGTGGATAAGCACTAATAAATGCACCTTTATTTGAAGTTTTATGCTATTCTACCATTGTTTTTCCCCCTTGTACCAAGTGATAGAAGAATCCAAAATTTTACACAATGCACTTGTTATGATTTTTTATATATATAATGGAGGAAAGTTTTGGACCCCAATTTCCCCTCCAAAAAAGAAAAGAGATATCGCTTTAAACTATAAATTGGCGATGAACATAAACATTGGCTCAATGATTTGTGTTTCTATCTTAATGGGGTGGAAGTTGGCGACGAACATGAACATTGGCTCAATGATTTGTGTTTCTATCTTAATGGGGTGGAATTATGAGTTCAATTTCTCATGGATTTGGCAAATTTGTTGCTCCCCTGGGATTTGCAATCAATCATTAATCTAATTAATGTATATCGTTTAGAAAAAAAAATAAAAGAAAAAAGAAAAAGAAAAAAAACGATAAGATTAGTGATAAACTTCTCCAAATTAAGATAGAAATAGACTTTTCCAAAAAAAAAAATAATAATAAATAAAAGAAGAAATAGACAATACGAATATTTGTTTATTTCACATGGTAATTTAGTCCTTGAGTGAAATAATTGGCCTTTGTGTCCTTTCTTTAGAAAGTTGGACATTTCAAATTTAATATGTCATTAATCAAATTTAATTAAAATAGATAATAATTTAATTATATTCGATAATTAGTTGAGTCAAGAATATCTCATTGATAATAACCCAAAAAAAAAAAAAATTCCTAGTAACTTAAATAGGGTAACAAATATATAGGGTACGTTTGGATAATCTTCTACTTCATGTTTTTATACTTTTAAAGGTATATTTTCTATAATACAAAATTTTAATAGTTATTTTTAAAAGTAAAGAAAGTAAGAATATCTTGCTACCTTAATTTTTAAAATAATTATTAAATTTTTTGTACTTAAAATTTTTAATTTTTAATTTTTAAAAATAAAAATTTATAAAGTAAAAGCTTATGCAAGCGGACCTAAAAAATAAGAGACACTCCGCATTTGTCCTATAAGTCAACAACTCCCACCACCAATAATATCGGGTTCTGAACAGTGAAATGACAACCTAGACCCGTGCAAGCCTCACCTTGCCTACGAACAGGGTACAGCCGCCAGCTTACCAAACAGACCCTAGAGGATCCAGATAATATTGCTGAAACAAATCATAAGCTCCACCTGGATAATTCCCCCATGGATCAGCTTAAACACAACCCTTTCTGTCAACCAATTCAACCCTCAAACCCGCCTCTCACAGACTTTCATCATCCACCTCCTGATCCCCGCCTGCCCTGCAATCGCCTGCAATCGAATTCGAGGTCCGTTTCAATTCCGTTTTTATTTTGATTTCTCTTTGCATTTTTATGATTTTCGTGGAATATTAGGTTTTGTTGATTTATCTTTTATTGAGCGCTTTGGTTATGGTGTTGCTTTGGAATGAATACTGTTTATATAATCTTACTGCACGGTGCTTTGACACTTGGTGAGTTGGTTATGTAAAATTGAGCCACCATCATGCTTAACTTAATAATAATATAATGAAATCGAAGTCTTGAAGATGAGTTTATTCTAAGCAAGCATTGAGAAAAACAAGTAAACAGAAAACCATAGCTGACCCAACTTGAATTTTAACCTGAAAATTTAACCCAAAAAAGAAGAAGAAGAATTCTAACCTGAATCAGAATTCTGGATGTTCCCTAAGCTGGAACTGATAATGGATATGTGATAATTGTGTTATGATATGTTGCAATGAGTTAATGCATGACACTCTTCCCAGTCTCTTGGCTCTTTATGTGTATTTCCCAGATAAGATTTGTTGAATCTTTTTGGTTTGTAGAATGTTTGGAGGAATATAATGGGTTAGACCTCTTCAATTGATCTGAACACAAACCGGTTCAATTTACCTCAATTAAGAGGACTTATTCCAAATTTATCAAGCAATAACAGAATAATATTGCAAGGCAACAACCTTCAAATTATGATGCAAGCAATTTGAAGGGGTAAATCTTAGTCTGAAGGAATAAATATCATTATCATTACATCCAAAAAATGTTGGTACAGTACAATGATATGATACTGTCACCCTTCTAGGATTGATTTAATCTAAGTCCTAATCTTAGTCATATGCGAAGTCCAATAGATCTGAGGGATTGCACATGGCTTCATGATGGTATAGCACTAGTGAAATGCATTCAATCTAAAGGTTTCAAGAAGATAGAAGATCATAGAGCTTTGAAGTGTGTTTGATTAGTTGTTTTAAGTGTTAGAGTGTTTCCTAGGACAATCTTCCTTTATATGCTTTGTTCATGTTTCAAAACATGCATCTTTGAAGGACTAGTATTAAGAGAATCCTTTTTACTGAGGAGAGGTAGTCTCACATCGTTTGAGAAATCGTATGAGTCGTTACAGTATAATTAGCTCTGTTACTAGACCTTGCAACAACATTTTGCTCCTTGTTACATCATGTGACTAGATTACTACTGTAGAAGTGTAATATTCACAAGTCTAATATAGTTGATCACCAATTCTATTGGCATTAGAGATTCTTCTCCTTCTTTCTTTCTTCTTCTTCTATCATGTAAATTTATATTAATCTGCAGCCAAAGGCCTGACGCTGAAGTCAAGGATTGTACTGCTGCAAGAAAAGTTCAGAAAGCTGATCGTGAGAAATTGAGGAGGGACCGACTAAATGAGCAGTTCATCGAGCTGGGCAATGCACTTGGTAAATAAAATTTGTTCATATGATATTCATAAATTTAACTTTCTTTTGTTTTGTTTTCCTCTATTCCTTTTTCTTTAAATAGTATTTGAATCTTTGCCATTATATAAAGAACCAATTGGGAATATCAACATTGGTGCTGACTGTCAGTCTCTTGGATTTGAATTTAATTTTTATTGCAAGGGGAATGCTTCCTACAGTTTTTTTGCTGTTTTCTTTTACTTTTTGTGTTATGCTTTCCTGGATGGTATTTTTTTTTTTCAGTAAGTAATTTTTTTTTCCCTGGATGGTATATTTATATGTTCTTATTGCAATTTTTTTTTTTACAACCGTTTTTGCGTTCATATTAGGATAAAATTATGGTTTTATTCTTCTTTACTTTAGTGTGATTCTATCAGGACTTAAAAAACAACGAGAGGCATATTTTGCTAGTTGACAATATCCTGGTGTATTTATTGACAAGTTGGAAATGTGTTTATAATTTATTTATTTTTCACAGCTTTTAAAAATCTGACAAAAAATAAAATTTGTGGGCTCTCTCTCTCTCTCTTTCTCTCTCTGCCCCCTCCAAAACTACCCTAAAAGCATGTGTATGCTACAAGACTACAACCAACAGCACTTCTGATATCTCGTGCGCATTTAACTCAAAAAAGTTGCATTTGATCATGTTTCAACAGTTGAGCACCATTTGAATGTTTCATATTTTGCCATTACTATGTAGGGCTTATACAAATATGAGTCATTAGTCCATGGGGCTGAATTTATGTTGGTTTCTTGTGGTGATCATGCACCTGATTTTACATTGCCTTAAAAGCATTTTTAGAATTTGTACCTGGATGGCTTTGAGAAAACATGAATAATGGCACAGCCACTTTAAAATGCAGATCCTGATCGGCCCAAAAATGACAAGGCAACCATTCTAGCCGATACAATTCAGTTGCTGAAGGACTTAACTGCTCAAGTCAGTAAACTAAAAGCTGAGTATGGTACACTAACTGAAGAATCCCGTGAGGTGATTTTTTTTCCCTATTTTGATTAGGTTCATGATTCCAAAGTTGTGGGTCTCATTTTATGGGCTATTTTATTTCTGGGTTTTAAAACAGCTGACACAGGAAAAGAATGATCTCAGAGAAGAGAAGACATCCCTTAAATCCGACATTGAGAGCCTTAATGTTCAGTATCAGCAGAGAGTCAGGGCTATGTTCCCATGGCCTGCTATAGATCACTCAGTTGTCATGGGCCCACCTTCTTATCCATTTCCAGTACCCATGCCAATCCCTCCAGGGCCAATTCCCATGCATCCGTCCATGCAACCATACCCCTTCTTTGGAAGTCAGAATCCTGGGGTCATTCCCAATCCCTGTTCAACTTTTGTTCCATATTTAACTCCAAATGCCATGGTCGAGCAGCAGTCCACCCAATATGTGTCTCCAATCATGCAGCCAGGCAGTCGGTCCCACATTTCAAGCAAGCAGGATTCCCGAAATAAGTTGTCAGGGGAGAGCAAGATTGAAAAAAGTGAGGATTCTAATGATGTTGCAACAGACCTGGAGCTCAAGACACCCGGATCTACAGCAGATCAGGTCAGTTTAGTGTTGTAGATCGATTAGTAAAAGAAATAGTGTTTGGAGCCTTTGTAGTTTATAGAAACAATTATCAGATTAAGGCAAGTATAACTAAATTAATGTTTTGCAGGATTCATCATCGCGACAAAGGAAATCAAAGAAACTGCTGAGGAAGGAAAACAGTGTTGCAGATGGGAGTTCTTCAAGTAGGTGCTCTTCATCTCCTAGTGTACAAGATAGCTCATCCAATAGCATAATTGGAGGCGCAAAGGCTGATGACTGAGGAAGAAAGGAGGACAATAAAATGTAAAGAGAAAGAAAGTCAGGTTGTTTCCACCTTTTGCCTCTCCATTATGATATCCTATTGCTAACTTCTAGTGTAGCGCTTTGTCTTTCCCATCCCGTTTAATGTTAAAGTTCTGGAATTGTTCCAATTTTTTTTTCCCCTTCAATCTTTTTGGGGGTGGGGGGGTGGTTTGGTGTCCAGGCAAGAAACGCAGTGTAGAATAATTCTATAGTTAATGGGTTTGTAGAATGAAGTTGGGTGGCCCTCGGGGGATTTGAACCAAGGTGTGGGGTATGAGACACACACACACACAGTACCATTGGACCTGGATGGCATTTTCTGGAATTGTTCATCAGTTGCATTAATTTCTGACATGCATCACTTCTAATATACGAGAAGTTGAATCCTTATGCTTTAAACAGCGATCTGAAGTTGGGTTTCTGCTAGGCTTTTGTTTGGAGGCCACAAGGATGGGAATTGGGCTTGCTTATGTAAATCTAAATGGTTCTAGGTAGTTAATGTTAACGGTTTTTTTTTCTGTCATCTTTGTACGTAATGAATGTAATTGGCATTGCAGTAGGCCATATTTATTGGTTGACAGAAAGCAGCTCTTTATTAGTTGGAGAGGAATAGTTCTGATATTTCGAGGATGTCAAATATTTTTTAAGACAATGTAATGTCATAGTAATTTAACTCTATGAGTGTGTAGACTGTATGAAATCAACAAGTTTTCTCATGTCATTTTTCATAGTAAACAACCTTTGTTTAGAGTTTTCCAGGAACCAAAGATGCAACAGATAGAATCAGTGGGAACCATCTATTACTTTTACACTATGTTTGGATTGAGAGAGTTGGAGAGAAGAGAAGAGAAGAGGAGAGAAACTTTTTAAGTTTCTCTCGTTTGGATTGAGAGAGTTGGAGAGAAAGGGGAGGAGGGGGAGAGAAAGAGGGGAGAAAGGGGGGAGAAAGAAGGCCCTTTTTCGTTCTCTCCAAATCGGGGAGAATTGGAGAGAAGAGAAGGGAAAGGAAGTTTAAAGGATGCGTTTTTACCTTTTTGCCCATGCTAGTTTAAGAGGTGTTTTTATTTTGTTTTTATGTAAGTAGGGACAATATTGTAATTTACACTTTAAAACCTTATTTTCTCTTCTCTTATGAAGGCTATCCAAACAGGACGGAGAGAAAGTCATTTAACTTTCTCCCCTCTCTATCCAAACAAGGTGGAGAGAAAGTCATCTAACTTTCTCTTCTCTTCTCTTCTCTTCTCTTCTCTTAATGAGTTTCTCTTCTCTTCTCTCCAACTCTCTCAATCCAAACATAGCCTTAGGGTGGATAAACTAGGGCATGTTTGGTGTCAACGGGAGATGGAATGATTCAATTTAGTAATTTTTTTTTTTTGGGGGTTCCAAGGAGAGCCCAAATGGACTCTTTGGCTTCACAATTGACTGTTACCATCTATTACTTTTAGGGTGGATAAGCTAGGCACAATTGCATTGTCAAATTGATTGCCATTATTACCACCCCACAAGACTTTCCTGTACACTTGATCGAGTTGATAAATAATTTGACCGGGAACTTTAAAGCAATATCCCATAATATGAAGAGGCATATTTCATAAATTAGCCTTTGTAAGGGTCATTTTGCACACTAAATCATTATATTTAATCTTGTGATATTCTTACCAAAAGGAAGGAATATACCCAAATACTTATCAATAGAATTGGCCGACAGAATTTCAGAAGTTTTAGAGAGACATTAATTATCCAATACTAAAACAATGCATTTATGAAGGTTTACCTTCTACTTAACCTCTGCAAAAATAATGGGGCAGCGATTCTTGGTTACATTTTAGTGGATTCGATGCTTAGATATAGTCTAATACTAACATTTTTTTCCATACAACCTCACCAAGTGAACTAGCCCAAGGCTTATAGTAACAATGTATTTTATTGGCAAGAATTTAGCTCTTGAATTTGAGCCGATGTAGAAAATTATTATTCAGTTTATTGGATATATATATATATATATATATATAGGGTCAGGTTCCTCTTACATCTTGTTTTACATTTATACTTGCACTTTGTTTTCAAAACACTTATATAGGTCGAATATTTTGAGAAACCGACCGTTGGATAAGATACATTTCTTATGTATGTTATTTATGCCAAAAATTACAATGATCCAACGGCTAGATTTTAAGAAATCTCACTCTAAAAAACTATGATGTTTTTAATTATAATAATTTTTCAGAAATCAATTGTTGGATCATCGTGATTTTTGGTATAAATGACATGCACGAGAAATGAATCTTATCAAACGGTCGGTTTCTCAAAACATTCCACACACATTGATATTTTGAAAATGAGGTGTACATGTAGTGTAAAACAAGATGTAAGGGAAACCTGTCCCATATATATATATATATTTAATCTTTTAGATAAATAGTACTATCAAGTGACAAGTACATGATAGGTGACCTATCATGCATATAGGAGATTATATTTATAATTATTAGCAGGCTGAATAATTTTTCGAAAAATAGAAAGGCTGGAGGTGAAAGCAGTAATTAGTTGAAGAGCATCCAATGGACTTGAATGCTGATAATGACATAGGATAGGGGTAGGGTACTAATAATGGACTGGGTATGGGTAAGGACACCAAGATGATGTCCAATGAAGGCCATAACTGCTGGCACTGGTTGAAGGAGCGCGCGTCTTGAATGCTGAAAAGGACTAGTTGAGTTGTTGTTAATATGAATGTACATAATTTTATGGGTATGGCTCATCATCCTCCATTTGTGGGGTTTAAACTTCCGCACCCCACCATAGTTCCCTACCATTAGGAACCTAATGTCTTATCACCACTATCAAGGTTTGAAATTTTGCACCATAACTTAGCTCTCGAGTCTCAACAGAGTGGATGTATTAACCATCTTTACCTTATATTATCTGTGAGATCTAACATGGCACACTACATTATTTGACACATCAGTACAACTTGCCATGTCAGCTACCAGGCTTCTAGTCTCTAGATGGGCCATCGAGAAGTCATTCTTCCTTTGGGTCACTTTCAAAGGCAGGCCCAGGGCACCATGGGTGGTGCTCTTTTTGAGGGAGCCCATTTAACCAAAATATCTCTCTACCCTTGGACGACATAAGATTGTCATGTGCTCCAGGGACATCTACTCCGTGTCAAGAAAAGTGACACGTGTCACAAAGAAATCTGTACACGTGCCATTCCGCTCTTCGCATTTTCCGTCTGGATCAGCACAGCTAAAATCCAAGGTTGTTTTTTATTCCACTTCGTCTGTTTGGTTGACAAGTGGGTTTTATAAGAAAGACAAAAGAAGAGGTTTATGTGATTTCATTGTCTCAACCGTCTTAACTGTTTTTCTTGGATTTCAATTCTTTTAAGGCTGCCAGTGGGTGTTGGGTTGAATGGGTTACAGGATTTAGGAATTCTAAACTATTTGAATTCAACTTCACATATTGCCAGCTTCTTTCTCTCTCTCCCTTAATGAATTACCCACCTATAAACAACTTCTCTTTTTAACACTTTTTTTTTTTTTTTTTGTTAAAACCATATAAGAACACTAGAATATAAGGAAACAAAAATATATTGGTGTCACATTTGACACTTTCATTCACAAAAGGAGGAGAGATGCCATTAAATTATAAAGTCAGTTTGACTAATGCAATTTTATTTTTACAATAGGTCAACTTGCCTCTTTTTTTTTTTTTGCTATACACGTATCCTGAGTACAGAACTTTCGAAACAAGGCTTGCGCCTTGCAGTCCGTGGCCTAAGATATTAGTAGTTAGTGATAGTCGAACCTATAACTAAAGGACTTGGTATGCCCTTAACCTTGCTTGCTCAACCACTAGGCTACCCACCCTTGGATTCAACTTGCCTATCATCTTCTAATTAGGTGCTATATCAAAAAGTGATGTTACTAAGAGGACACCCTCGATTCTTTTGCCATGAGTATTCTCTTTGATTATAACACTTCTTACATATTACTTAATATATGAACCATACCATGTTTTTGAGGGGCCAAATGTTGGTCTCAACACACCCATGGCATATTGACCGGCAAAAAATCAAATTCTCAATAGCTTAATGACATTCTTTTTTCTCTCATAAGATAAAGATTTTGGGTCAATTGTCGAGCCAAAAAAGAAAAAGGGACAGAAGGTACTAGTCCTACGAGATTTGTGGAGGGTTTTGGCTCAAAATGGTAAAAAAAAATTATCCTAACACCTAATTCAATGTCAAACAAATGGAAATTTTGGTGGTCCATATAAATTAGATGGAAGGTTCCTAACAAGCAAATGAAGTTACTCTTTTCACGGCATTACACTTTTATTTTTGTTTTTATTTATTTTTATTTCTAGAAGATTAACTCTATAGCACATGCACTGCCTTTTAAAAAAATAGATGCTTAACCTTAAACTTTAAAAAGAATAGTGAAACTTATTCGGGCATGCATAAGCTCATAAAAAAAGTTGTCTAAGAACAAATTCACCATCCTGAGGCTGTCTAATTAGGGTTAGGTCATCACCTGCTAATCACACAACTGCAATCCTATGTTTGAAATAAGTTAGGTGGTCCACTAACTACTCAAAATGGTCTGATCCCTTTATTTTACAAACTATACATCTTCATCTGTCATTTGGGTGTGCACATTTCCAGCACAAGATAAAAGAATAATAATAAGAGATCGAAATAAAATACAATCTATTTGATAGAGTTTGAATTTGCTGCTGATCCCTTAAGTGATGAGTATGCTGATCTACAGTGGGATGGGATGCTCGCTACATAAGAATGTTAAAATATTTTCAAATTTAACGTCTGAAAATTCATAAGGCTAAAATCTAGTGAAACAGAATCATTTTGAGAAATTAATACCTCATTAATCTCAGTCATTAGAATTGAAAAATTGTCCATTAGACGAGCATCCCACAGTAAATCAGCATGCTCCATTAGATAACGTTAGAATCTTAGATTGACATTTGTCTTTTGGATTTGATGGATAAGATGGGCCACGTGTACGGTCAAGCAGCCATTCAACCACACACTTCATTGAGACCCGCACCACAACATCAATATCCACCCTTTTGCCACGTTAACCCACGTGGCAAGAAGCGAGGGACGTCCAATATTATCCTACCGGTTGGTAGAAACAACAAAATCAATCGGGAGTGGCAAGACAAATAAGAAAACGACGGCGTTCCATCCTAGACGACACCGTCCAGAGAAGCATTAGCTAGCCAAAACGTCTACCCGTTGAAGGACAGCGACAACTATAACCGCGGGAACTCCTGATGTTTTATTAATTTAGGTAAGAAGAATTGCTAACCCCACCGCATTTAAAGCGCGTTACAACGCTCTCCAGTTACAGTTGGCCTGTGATTGTGGTAGCTCCTCCCGTCAATTGCACAACTTACCCTTCAAAATTAGGTCTAGATTATTCTCTAGTACTATGTTTAAATATTCTCAAAATTGAATCAAAGCCATCGTTTAATCTCTTATTATTATTGGAGTTAAATATATATTAATTTTTTAATTGATTTGAAATAAAACCATGTATATATATATTTTATTGTTTTTATAAAAGATAAGCAGATTTAATGAAAATAGATTTACCTAATAACGGTGAAATATAAATCAGTCAAATATAATTTTAGTTGATCAAATTTTAGTATTTATAAAGTACATGCTTGATCCATTAACATTTAGACCTTAAATTAATTTAAGGTCTACTCACCATTTCTCACACAACTATATTTTGAAAATCGATAGTTTGATTAAATAATTTTCTTATGTATGTTATATCTATTAAAAATTACAATGATCCAACAATTGATTTTCAAAATACAGTTCGTTAAATATTATAATAGTATTTTACCGATATTTTAACATTTGTTCCAAACAATTTTTATTTTGAAAACTGGCTGTTAGATTACCGTAATTTTTGTTAGACATGACATATATAAGAAGATTATTTAATCCAATAGTCGATTTTTCAAAATACTTATTCAAGTGAAAAGTAGACCTTAAATTAAGTATAAGATCCAGAACTTAATGAATCATTTCTATATAAAGTAATACTTTAGGAATTCCAATTTGTAAACAAACTACAGAAATAATTCTTGGTATTGTAGCAAAAATTTATTTATTTATTTATTTAATTTTGAGATTTGATTGAATTTCTTAGATAAAATTGCAAGATATTCGAAAAGTAGGGTGGGTTCTAGAAATTCTGCTCAGACATTTTCAACAACTTTATTATTTTTCATGGGATAAAATTGTCTCTATCACCCTTTCCATGGTCTTAACAACCGTTTTTGGGCTTTTATCAACCGAAAGACAACCAATCTGTTTGTAAAAACTCATTGTTCATGAAGCGTGGACTTTGCACGCTCTACAAAATCGCGTGAACTCATCATATCTCGTTTGGTAATAAGGGGTCACCAACTTACCATAAAGCAACACCATATCTTAAGCTTGTGAAGAGTTGTTGCAGAGACTAGAGGAAACAAGCTAAGTTGACGGCGGCGATGGCGGTGGTGTCCACATCTCTCGCATCGAACTTCTCTGGATTGCGCTCAACATCATTCGATCAGTCTCACTCTCTCTCTACCACGCAATCTTTCGTCCAGCACGTCCATTCTCATATCCGTCTCTCCTCTTCTCGAAGAGGTGCCAGAGGCGTCGTCACCATGGCCGGTTCCGGGAAGGTACATTTTCTTCCTCTCTTCTTTGGCTTTTGTGTCGTAGATCTGATCTTGAATTTGTTTTAATTGTTTTTATTTTGTGATTTTTGGTTTTAGTGTTTCATTTTTGGATTATGATTTGATGTATTGTTTGTGGGGAAGAAAAATGTTAAGCCGATTTTGCAAAATGGGCGTGGGGCTTTGATGGGCTTTTTAAAATATAAACATGTTTTCTGTATTTTAGAATGAAAAGAACAGAGGAAAAAGGGTATAGAAGATGCATCTGGTGTGTGCAAGTTCTTTGGGAAATAAATGCTCCGTTTGGTTGTTGGGAGAACATAGAGAAAACAAAGAAAATTTTAAAATTATGAATCTTTTATTATTTATTTATAATGGGGAACTAAGAAAACAAAAACCTCCGCTCAGCTGAGCCTAATAAAAAACAAATTGGCTTAGTTGAGATAAGTTTAGAATTCCTTTGAAAAGCAAAGGCACATAAATCAGAAGGTTCCAATTTTTTTTTTCCTGTATTTTTCTATATAATGGCTCCGGCAGTAGTGCTTCCCTAAATGATTGAATTCTAAGTTCTTGAGTTGTTTCCTATTCAACTTTGAATTACAGTGCTCCTATCACGATGTTGATATTATATAATTGAGTGTTTGTCCACTAGTAAAACATTGCTATGTAGATTTGAGCCCTTTGGCTGCCCCATCCAAATTCTTTGTATTTGGCAATCTCATTGACTCGGGGTTTTAAAATGAGTTAGTTTCGGAGTTGTGCTGAACTGGACATGTCAAAATGTAATGCCTTTAGCGGCTCTGGTCTTGAGTTTGAAGAACCACCTTCTTCACCTCACTATCCAATACCTCATCTATTTTGAGTTCCATGCGTTGTGCTCTTCTAAGTACTCGATTGGGTTATTGCTTTTTGGCTCTTTCGGTTGTGACCCATGTGAATCTGGTACCACTGCTTCTTACTTTTTTAATTTGGTTCGTTTAATTTCAAAATAACCATATATTGCACTTGAATTATCTTTTCTTTTAACTCTTGGCACTTGTGGTCCCGCTGCAAGTTCCGAGGAGTTTCTCCCTTTACATTCTAAGAATTGGCTGTTGTTGCCTTAAAACATCATAGCCTCTAATTAAAGCTGATCTCTCCAAATAATACCCTGCTTATGAAAATGTAAGTAGGTTTTGAGTAAATTATTTTTCAATATCATATGCTTCCCAGAGTGAAAGATATGTTTTATTTACTTGAATTTTGGATGTGAAGCTAATATGCTTATAAAAGTATTGTGCATTTAATGCTCAGCATCACCGTGCTTCTTTCATCTGCATATTCACTATCTTTACTCATGGTGTACAAGATAGTCTGCATACTTATTATATTTATATGCTTCTATTTTGTCTCATGCATTAAAAATCCTCCCATTTGACTGTTCATTATTTGATTTTTCCTTCCTTTTTTTTTTCTTGCAGTTCTTTGTTGGTGGAAATTGGAAATGTGTAAGTACCTTTTTCTCAATTTTGTTATGTTCTAATTTGTCCATATTCACTAAGTTTATCTCTTTGTTAGGTTATTTTACTCTTGGATATTATTCCCTTTGGAACTTTGTAATTTGTTTATAGAACTTGTAGCCTAAATTGAACTATTGTGTTTGTGTGCTTGGCATACATATGCTAATAGTATATGCATGCTACCCTCCTGTTTGACACAATGTTGCAATATAGCGGGTAGGTAATTTCAATTCAAGATAAAAAGAATAAGAAGAGAGCAGCCTAACTCTTTAAGGTAGTCCCTTAAAGAGTGCATCATGAGAATGATAGACATATTAAACATGGTTTTTTCTCTCAGCATGCATAATTTTGGGTAGGTTTTGTTGTGAAGTTGTCGCTTCAACTAGTGGTATCTTCTTAATTTAGCAAGTTTCATGCAGGATTCAGCTTTTTGAGACTTTACTTGATAGTTTTAAACCATACTTATTATAATTTTTTTAATTTTATTTTTTATTTTAGTTTTAATTTTTTAATAGATAACATTGGATCAATAGAAAAATGAAAGTATGGTAGCCAAATATGACCTCTGAAAAAATTGTAAAACAAACCTGAAAAATGGCTAAAAGAGATAAGGCCTAAGATGCTAAAGAGAAGAAAAATAAATAAAAAAAGGGCAGAAAGGACTAACATATATATTCAGTTACTATCCCAAAGCTTCTTGAAGCTATCATAATTCTTCTTTTTCATGGCATTGTTTTTGCAAATTTTTTTTCTTCCTTTTTCCTCTTGCTATGCTGTTGAATATTGCAGATGCACTATAGCTTGTGTTCTTTCTTTTTGTTTGGCTGTACTTTCTTCTAATTGACCTTTATTTATCCTTGTTGTTTTATGTAGAATGGGACAAAAGATTCTCTCAGTAAGCTTGTTTCTGACTTGAACAGCGCAAAATTGGAGCCTGATGTTGGTGAGATAATTTTCTATATGTATATAAATATATATAATATTTATCTTTCCTTGTTGCAATATATATTAGAATTTCGGTTTTGGGTTTTTATTTTGTCGCTTAATATGAAGTTTTTAAGTTGTTGGCAAGCATTTAGTAGGAGCTAAGCTTGTTGGATTTCTCTTTTTTTTTTTTTTAGTATGTTGTTAATCTAGTTCAAGTATTTAGTTTTGGTCTGTTTTTAGTTTGACGACCTACATGGTGATTCAAAACATCGTAGGCAGAAAGAATTACCAGGCTATTTACAAGGAGAGCTCTTATGAATTTTTGCATGAATTGGGGCACTTTCTTACTGTATTTGTGGGCGACTTCGGTTTCTAAATTTATGAGTACTTAAATTATTTATTTCACTCATGTTGCTTAGTTTAAAACCATTCTCAAAAGTTTTGGTAAGGGGAGAGAACATGTTTGGGAAGTGAAACATGGCCCAAAAAGCGTAAGTCAATTTTAGTTGGGACATCAATGTAAATTATTACATATGTAGCAGGTCAATGACTATGTAACATCATTGCTTCCTTTCTGCCCTTTTATGAAGGTTATAGCAATTGAGCAATTACAAGTTGTTTCCTCGAATAAATAGTCATTTAGTGACTCTTTTTTTTTTTGTATAATGTTACGTGCATTTTATGTGGACATAGCAGATAAGCAGTTATAAGAAGTTAGGTTCTTTCCTTGAAGTAATAGTTGTTCAAGGGCTGTTGATTGTTATGTGCATTTTATGTAGAGAGAATGGGACCATCTAACCGTAAACGCCCACAATTGAATATGTATAACAGCTCAAATAAAAAATCTAGCTCAACCAGTGCTTGGATTGTCATTAGTAATAAATGTGGGTTATATAAGATAGATACTGGCATGGGTGTGAGTTATGGTGACCTTACAATTGTTGAGTACTGCAGCAATTGTTTAGTATGAATAACAAGAAAAATAAATTATAATAGAATCAAATGAAATCAATGTATAAAATAATAAAACAAATACCAAGATTTATATAAAATCTTGCTTATGTTCACGAGGCATGATCCGATCATCTTCTTCATTTTGAGAAAAATTGAGAATAACCGTTTAAGTAATAAGCTACTTAAGTTTAATCTCAAACCTAAGCTCTAGACCCTTGTGCACCCATTTCAACTCACCCTCTCAGTACTGTAAAGAAAGAAGGCACAATATTCTTCCAAAAGTATAGTGTACTCCTAAACCTAATACTTGTTGAATAAGGAAAATGTCTTCTTTTTCCTTCTCTCACCATGTAAGCTTGGACTTCTCTAAAATTGTTAGATTAAATATCAATCCAACTAGCGGGATAAAAGACACCATATATAACAAAAATGAATTGAACTTGTACGTAGGTATGAAAGGTTGAACCTTGTCTAAAACGGATACATGATGGGGTTGTTTTGTCGTTATATAGTGTTAACTTGCTATATATTATTGATCCATTCCCTAATAGCTTAAGCTTTTGGGGTTTAGTGGTGTCTTAACATGGTGTCAAAGCTCCGGTTTCCAAGAGGTCCTAGGTTCTAGTCTTGTTACCTCTATTTGTTTATTCCTCTCATTGGTTTATATTTTTGTGTGCTTCCCTCTCTACTTTCAGTAGGGGCCCACACGTGTGGGGGCGTTAGCATGATATATATTGTTGGGTCATTCCCTAATAGCTTAAGCTTTTGGGTTTAAATGGTGTCCTTGTTTGAACTTATTAGAATTGGAGATCCTAATGTGGTGGAGGGATGGGATTTGTTGGAGCTTTGGAATAATTCTTACCCCCCACATTGGTGAAAGGCAATGTCGACCAAATGTTATGGTGAGGGCTTTATTAGTGCTGTCAAAGAGCTCTTGCTCTCTCTTTGAGGAATGCTGCTTCTTATGCTTAAATGTTGTCCTCCATTATGGACATGAGGGTCTCAAGTGTGATAAGTTGATAACTCCCCTAAGTCTAGATAGATGGATAATACTATAGATTTGTATGTTTGTGAGTTTACTAGATCGAACATATATATACCTAAACATATATGTATATATATAGTAACGATTCTATTAGCATATGCTTACATGAGCTTATGTAAGCATGAAGCTAATATATAAATATGGGATATATATTTTGAAAAAATGACCGTTGGATTAGATACTATACTTATTCATGTCATGTTTGCCAAAAAGCACAGTAATCGAATGGTCGGTTTTACAGAAATTTCACTGGAAAAAACTGTGGCAACTTTTAGCGGTCACAGTTTCTCATAGTCTTATCTATGAACTTCATGCTAACATAAACAATTTATTTCTTTGCAAAAGAACCATATATATATATTAAACTAATGATGAATTTGATGATAAATTAAGTATGTCATAAGTTCAACAATTATTACTTTTTTATTTGCACAAAATTTAAATTAAGTTTTTATTAAGTTTTAAACAGATGTTGGACACATGTATTGTGTTGGCAATTGTCCTGCATGCCAATCTTTGAGAGGGATAAGTGTCTCCTACTCATAGTAGAAGTTTTTTGATTGTTATTTACCTTTATCAATCTTAAAAGCAAACTTTTCTAATTTTTCATTTTTTACCTTGTGAATTGTGCAGATGTTGTTGTAGCACCTCCCTTTGTTTACCTCGATATGGTGAAGAACTCATTAACAGATCGGATCGAGATATCGGCTCAAAACTCTTGGATCGGAAAAGGCGGGGCTTTCACGGGAGAAATCAGGTTAGCTTGGTCTTCTTTGTTGAGCACAGAATATTACTGTTTAGAGTTTTGTGATCCTTTGCAGAATTTTGATTTTCTTTTTTCTTGGTTAGCTTTAAAATTAATTTATGTTGGGATAAGGCTTTGTTGGTTGAGTTCAGAAACTCTTCTCAATATGGATTGCCTTAAATATCAGCTTCCATAGACCTTGCAGTATCTTTTACCTTAATGGTTGGCATGGAATATTGATAATGATTAAGAAATCAAGGTAGTTGTAACATAACCAGGTTTTTTTAAACCTATGCTTAATACTTTCCATTATAAACTGGAAAGTTCTTATCGATCACTATATTTGGGAAGACTCGCTTCAAAGAAAATGAAGTAAAAAAATTCTTATTGTCATCCCTATCTAAATTTGGCATCAAATTCCAGAAGATGTCTGTCACTATACTAAGTGGAGACAACAATAGAAATTTCATGTTTTTTCTTCTTTCAAGTTTTTGGCATTAACCTCTAAAGAGGATGTTAACATCTTTAGTGCAACCATCCTCTCTGCAGTGGTGCTGAAACCAATCTTGTTGCTAGTCAATGTCTTGATTTTCCTTATGAATAAGTATAAATTAGTAACTGGTCCCCCGTCCCTTAGTTGGCTTGGATTCTAGATGGAGATTTTGTAAAGGACCTAGGTTTCAGGTTTATGGAGCATCTTCTGTTCTTTGTAATCTTCATACAGTGGAAACTGTCAGACACCTTCACCCTCATATTGTTCTTAATATGATGAACGGCATAAATAATTGTGTTTTGGTTATTGCATTTCTGCCCATTTCCTCACTCCAGTATCTTTAGATTTCACATAATTACCAAGTTACCTTTCTGTTTTGTAGTGTGGAGCAATTGAAAGATATTGGTAGCAACTGGGTTATTCTTGGGCATTCTGAACGGAGACATGTTATTGGTGAAGATGATCAGGTGAAACTTTAAAAAGTTACGTGCATAAGAATAATAATAAAAAAAAGGGATGATTATTGTTAATGTTAAGTGAGGCTATATATTCAGCACTTGACCAGAGCTCCGTTTTCTTCAGTTTATAGGAAAGAAGGCTGCTTATGCCTTGAGCCAGGGTCTTAAAGTAATAGCTTGCATTGGAGAACTGTTGCAAGAAAGAGAAGCAGGGAAAACTTTTGATGTCTGTTTTCAGCAAATGAAGGCTTTTGCAGGCAAACTTCCTCACTGATGTTCTTTCTTTTAATGAAATATGCAGTGAATATAGAGTCCTGGGAAAAGAAAACTCGGTGTCTGTTTTGTAATACAGGTTGTTTACATCATGTGCAGATGCTGTTCCCAGTTGGGATGATGTAGTTGTTGCATATGAGCCCGTATGGGCTATCGGGACTGGTAAAGTAGCCTCACCCCAGCAGGCTCAGGAAGTACATGTAGCTGTTCGTGATTGGCTTAAAAAGAATGTCTCGGCAGAAGTTGCTTCTAAAACGCGTATTATCTATGGAGGTATATTATCTCCAACTGAAACCTTGTCCACTTAAAGCTTGTTTTTCAAGATTATGGATACTATGTGTTCTGTCAGATAGTTATTGTATTGCAAGTTTTAGTTTTTCATGCCTCATATTTATATGATAGGGAGGCACAACACCCCAGAATCCTCTCTTTTATTTATTTATTTATCTATGATCCAAGATTTTGTTTTGTTTTGTTTTGTTTTTGTTTTTGTAATTTTTTTCCTTGATAGAAGGGATCCGATCCAAGTTATAGTCTACTATTTTGATGCCATCAGATCTTTAATTACAACAGAAAGTATCACACTGTGATTGTTTTTTGCTTAAATGGCATAGCCATGCCTGCATATTCCAGGTAAAGCCGTAAATGGGCCAGTATGATTTCCAGTTGAGTCAGATTAGTATTGTTGTGCTGAATGGAGGCTGATCCATATTACGTGTTATCAAACCCTAAAGCTTGGTGGACTATTGACCTTTAGAGTTAGAAATGCTACTGTTTGATGTCCATGGCGATGGGTTCTACTCTTTGAAATTGTAATACTTAAACAGGCTCGGCAACTTTTGTAGTGTGTGAAGGGTAGATGAAACCACAACGTTAGTGTCAGAATATGGTTTGGGTTTACCTCTTTTGATCATTACTCATTGCTGAGAAATTCCTTATGTTGCTCTTAGAATGTATGAGTTTTGCTCAACTTGTCCGCATGTTCCGTCTTTTGGGTCTAGTGATGGTTGAAAGCTCCTATTAATAATCTAATTAAAGCTGAATTTCTTTTGCAGGGTCAGTAAATGGGGGCAATTGTGCTGAGCTTGCAAAACAAGAAGACATTGATGGATTTCTTGTTGGCGGTGCTTCCTTAAAGGTATATTCATGTCATTAATTTTTGCTTGGATATCTCATTGCCAAAGTTCAAATATATTATGGCCGTTGTTTGAATTTGAAATTTTAACACTGCAATGATGAATATCCGGTGATGCAGGGTCCTGAGTTTGCAACCATTGTCAATTCTGTAACATCCAAGAAAGTTGCTGCTTGATTATACATGGTTTTGGCAGATTGAGCAAAATAAAGGGTGAAGAGAAGCTGTTTCAGCTTGAAGCATGATGGAAGCAACCTACGGGCCAGATTTAGTTTATGGGGTTTTCGTCATTTTTTTTCTCTCCAGTTTTTACCTCCCAGAAAGATCAGGAAAAATATATTTTGTTTGTTTAAACGGGCTGAAGACTTCATGGCATAAACATTTTCCGAATAATGGTGTCGGAAGAATTTCTATTTTGATCATAATAGCTATCTTGCTAAATGAGCATCTCACATAAATTGCAAGTATAGGGAGTGTACATTGATTATTATGTGACTGAAATTTCAATTAAGCAACTCGAGTAAAAGCCCATTGTCTTCCAGAATTATGATGGCTTTTTCAACCATCAACTTTGGAAAATTTTTACCATATAGACTAGTTTGGATCTGAAGCTAGCATCTCAGTGACATGCCAAACACTCAAACAGGCACTAACTGTGTTAGCTTCTCTTGGGGAAGTAAGACCTTTGAAATGCAGCCCCAATCAGACCCTCAAAAATCAAACAAACAGTAAGCCATCCGAAATGAATTAAAATCACAAAGCTACCATTAAAAAGGTCACGGTGAATTGAGAACCTCTCTCCTCCTATTTTCATATTGCATCAATTCCAATTTCCAAGGATCTCATACCAAAGTTCCATTCGTAATTTGATTTTCTCTATCATTCAAAAATATTTGGTTTGAAATTTACAATCTATTTTAACTCATGCATGCAAGTCCATTTTAATTTTGTTTCAGGGACATTTTTGCTAATCAAATGGCATCAATGTGACACTAGCTTACGATGCCATGGTATACATCTCGATTAGGTAGTTGTTTCTTTGATTAAAAAATAGTGTTAGGCTTATTATTATTATTATTTTTTATGCAATATTTGTCTCAGATTACTAATGTATCTATAAGTATAACAGTAAAGTTTCATGATTTTTCTCAATATATTTTATCTATTATGAAATTTTATTTATTTATTGTATGGAAAAAAATATTTCATAAAAATTAAAATATATTGAAAAAAATCACGAAACTTTATTAATATATATGCTTATAAATATATTAGCAATCTAATACAAATTTATTAAGTTTAACATATTATAAAAAAAAATAAAATAATGTACACCATTTTTCAGTCAAAGATAGAAAAAAAAAAAGACTAATTGAAAGAATGATACAAGGTGCCAGCACATATGGTTAATCTAATTAATTGTTAATTCAAAGAAATAAGAAAACAAAAATAAAGACAAAACAACGCGCTTAAGCCAGCACATACGATTAATCTAATGAATTGTTAATTCAAAGAAATAAGAAAATAAAAACAAATACAAACCAATGCGGTTTTGACAGCACATATGATTAATCTAATGAATTGTTAGATCAAAGAAAGGCAAAAACAAACAAATCAACGCGCTTTTGACAACGCATGTATACGAATATATAATTAATCTAGCCAATAAGAAACAAAACTTGAAGATACCATTAAAGAGTTCATGTGTGCATTTTTTTTTTAGTTACAGTGATAAAGGGTATCTTGGGTCAGCTTGTGCGCATTGGATTAAATCTTTTTCCCGATCTTCAGTCAAAGGCAGGCAGTCAAAGGCAGGCCTTCCACGGTAAAGCTAGGGAATTCGTGAGAATAAATTCTCATGACCTAACCTTAAGGAGTTGCCAAATTAATGGCTCACCTCTAATCACTTGGACAACCCCCTTCAGGGGTATTATAAGAATTTTAAAATATGCTCCTACGGTCCTGTTGTATAGAAGATTCTAGTTACCTGTACGATTGCTTGAATGGGTCCATTCTAGTTAATTAATATAATCTTGAATAAAGATGTTATTATAAGAGGCACCTTACTCAAAGTGGGCTAAATACAGAGTATATTTTGAAAAATTGACTGTTAGACTAAATGAATTGCTTATCAATTTCATGTTCTTAAAAAATCATAGTAATCTAACGGTCAGTTTATGAAAAAATAGACTGTGAAAAAATGTCAATATTTTGAAGAACAAAAATGTCACAATTTTCACAGTAACATATGTTAGAAACCGACCGTTAGATCACTTTGATTTTTGGGGAACGTAAAATTGATAATCAATTCATATAATTTAACGGTCAATTTTTCAAAAAATGCTTTAATTACATTTTGCCCTATTGAGGACACTTTACGTAACTTACAAGTATAAATTTATAGTATTTATTTAATTTTTGTCACTCAATGAGGTATCAAAGATGTTGGAGTCTAACTAATCCACGCTTCCCACACAGGGTCAAAGTCTCAGGGCCTCGTATAATGTTCCGACTACTAGCCCCGATTGATATATGGTTGATCAAGAGAGTTTGGCTAATTTCGAATTTGGCGGTTCATCCCTATCCTGTCAGCCATCTCTTGTTGGTTATAAAAAGTTAGCACTATCACCATAATTAGTATTATAATACATAGCTTATATATATATTTATATTGCATGTTAGTTGGTATAATCCATTTCATCAAGCGGGCTTTAAAAAAATAAAACAAACTAGAAGTCAAACAAAATTTGGAGTATTGAAGGATTTCATTTAAGCATCCAATTCAAAGAAAGTTGGGCTCCTATTTATCCCTTCATTGCTAGAAGAAGAAGAAGAAGAAGAAGAAGAAAATTGTGCAAGTATGGTCGATGCTGTTGTTTCGTTTGCAGTTCAAAGGCTCGGTGACTTTCTCATCCAACAAGC
Source organism: Hamamelis virginiana (assembly GCA_017140935.1). NCBI lineage: Eukaryota > Viridiplantae > Streptophyta > Magnoliopsida > Saxifragales > Hamamelidaceae > Hamamelis > Hamamelis virginiana. The sequence continues at coordinate 1,326,504 of JAESVK010001036.1, forward strand.
AACTTTCTTGTTAGGGGTAGAAGATGAAGTGAAGTGGTTAAAAACTGAACTGAAGATGATGCAAAGTCTCCTAGGAGATGCAGCAGAAAAACAAGATGGTGATCAAAGAATACGCCAATGGATATCTGATGTTAGAGACGTTGCTTATGATACTGAGGATGTTATAGACAACTTCATCCTCAAAGTAGAAGTGGAAAGGACTCACTCAAAAAGGGGACTTTTTGCTTCTGTCAAGAAGTGCTCTTGCATCTGCTTCTGCAAGAAAGAGATCCAAGAAGAGGTTGATCTCTACAGTATCGGCAAGGAAATAGAAGCACTCAAAAAAAGGGTGGTTGAAATCTCCCGTAGGCGAGGAGATTATGGCATCAAAAATATTGGCGATGGAGGAGAGGTGGATGGTGCAATTGAAAGCTTGAGACATCTAAGAAGAACCTCCCCCTTTGCAGATGAAGAGCATGTTGTCGGTTTTGAGGATGTCGCAGATTTATTGGTGGATGAACTTCTCAAAAAAGAGCCACGACGGTGTGTGATCTCAATATTTGGTATGGGAGGCTTGGGTAAAACTACACTTGCCAGAAAACTTTACCGTGATAGTAAAGTTGAAGGCAAATTTGAGCTCCGTGGTTGGGTTTGTGTGTCCCAAGAGTATCGAATTGGAGATCTTCTTCAAAGAATTATAAGATCTTTCAAGCAGTACCTCAGTAGAGAGGAATTGGAGATGCTAGAGAAGATGACCGTGGAAGATTTGGAACGATACCTTCATGATTTGTTAACAGGTAGCCGATACTTGGTGGTGATTGATGATGTATGGGATAAAGTAGCTTGGGAAAGCTTGAGGAGAGCTTTCCCAGATAACAAAAATGGCAGTCGAGTAATTGTCACCACTCGCATCAAAGCTGTTGCTGAGCTCTCAGACGAGAGGACTCATGCACATGAACTCCGATTTCTAAGGTCAGAAGAGAGTTGGGAACTATTTTGTAAAAAAGCTTTCCCCAACCAAAATACTGCCATCGGTGATACAAGTCATTGCCCTTCAGACTTGGAGATGTTGGGAAGAGAGATGGTCACAAAATGTGGTGGCTTACCGCTTGCCATAATTGTATTAGGTGGACTACTGTCAAGGAAACGAGTAGATGAGTGGTGGAAGGTGAAAGAACACATCTGGCGGGATTTAAGGAATGGCTCCATTCATATCTTGCAGTTATTAACTTTGAGTTTCAATGACTTGCCATATCAATTGAAGCCATGCTTTCTGTACTTGGGTCTTCTTCCTGAAGATTCTTTGATCGATACAGATAGATTAGTCCGCTTGTGGGTCGCAGAAGGGTTTATACCACCAGGAGAAGAAACACTAGAGGAGATTGCTGAGGATTGGTTAAATGAGCTCATTGGCAGAAGCTTGATACAAGTGGTGAAAAGAAGTTGGCGAAGGATTACAATATGTCGAGTCCATGATCTTCTCCGAGATCTTGCAGTCAAAAGGGCAAAGGAGCTAAATTTCCTTCATATTTATGACGGAAATATTAATTCTGCATCATCATATCGAAGACAAGCGGCTCATTCTAGGATTGAAAGGTATGTTTCGGTTGATTATTCCAATCCATGTCTACGTACTCTTTTGTTCTTCAACCCAGATACCAGTCCAAGCGATATACAACAGTTGACAATTATACACAGAAGATTCAAATTACTAAGGGTGTTAGATCTTCATAGTATTAGGTTTGACGATAAATTTAGTTTGTCCTTACCTGATGCAGTAGGGGAATTGATACACTTGAGGTACTTGGGGTTGAAGAATACCAAGATAAATACGTTACCACCATTTATATTCAAGTTGCAGGCCCTACAAACCCTGGATGCATCAACTCCTGACACCATCGTGAGCTTACAAGGTGATATACGTAGGCTAAAAGAATTGAGACATCTAATTGGTCGTTTTGGACGGTTATTGTAAGTCGACCAATTAACAAACCTCCAGACTCTGAGATTTATTAACACTGAAGATTGGATTGAGATTGATCCAGTGAACTTGATCAATCTTCGAGACTTACATATGATGCCTTCTGGACAAGCGGCAGCACAACATATGATGCCTTCTGGACAAGTGGCAGCACAAGAAAAGGAGTTTACTATGGAACCTGTTGCTAATTTAAGAAACCTTCAATCCTTATCAGTGCAATTATGTTCTTCAATGTATATTTCTTCATTTGAACCACTTTCTCACTGTCGGCATCTCCTCCAATTGATGATAAATGGGAGGATAAAAGAAAACCTTCCTGAAAGGATGCACGAGTACCTACCAAATCTAAAATACCTGCAGCTAAGAGAATCTCAACTAAATGAAGACCCAATGCCAACATTGGAGAAGTTGTCAAATCTAATGATTCTTGACTTACAGTCTAACGGCTTTGAGAAATTATCTTTCACTGGAAAAGGATTTCCCCGACTCGAAGTTCTAAGGCTTGGAAGGCTTTCTAATCTGAAGGAGTTGCAAGTGGAAGAAGGATCTATGCCCATGCTCAAGTGTTTCACCACAGTTGGGTGCAGTGAACTTGTTGTTCCAGAAAGATTGAGGCTCATTCCGGGGGACAACTATAGTTTGAATTGGGATTGGTAATTATATAATATATGAATGGGGCAAAAGTACTGTTTAAAGAAGCTTCCTCTGGCATCTGGCCTTGTCACCGTGATTTACAGAGTTGTTGGTGCCTCAACTCGCATGAAATATTTCTTAGTCTGTTCAGGTGTAAATATGTATCTTCTTTTGTTTGATATTTTGTGCCCTTGGTAGGAATTTTTCTTTTTGTAGAATGTGTGAGGTTGATGGAGCAGATGTGCAGAGAGTTCACAGGTTAGTAAGATTGGGGCTGATGTAAGTGTTTCCATACTTTCTGGGGTCTGTTTATTGTTTGATGTATTGCTCTGTTATTCAATGAAGCTCTCACTCTTTCTGCCAAAAAAAAAAAAAAAAGTGTTTCTACTTGTTGCATTTTCCTCTGTTAACTTTAGGATAAAAAATAAAATACTTCAAGTTAAAACTTGGGTTCAATTCTACCCATTGAAAAATTCAGGAATGGTTGTTCATCCCTCTGCTTTGCCTATATATGAACCTTTAGTTGCTAAATTTGTATGAGCATGCTGTGGTGAGTGACCGAATTAGGAGCTGGTATCAATTGAGGTGAGGAGAAGGCATGACAACATGGAGAAAATGTCACTTAGATGGCCCATGAAACATAGTAATCCATAATTTCAACTACAATGGGAAGATAGATAACTAGTCTAACTGGTAAAGTCTTTTGGAGGTTGTACCAGAAATATAAATTCAAGTTTGCTTTCATCAGGATGGGGAGGGGTTTAAGGAAAATGAGAGAGCTGCCTCCTATTGTATAGGTCATAAGTGCAATGATTTTTGAAGCAAAAAAAACTACAATGGACCAGGCCTTAGATCCTAACATATACGAATTGCTGGTTGGTACATTGAGACCTCTCTCACCATCCCTCCTTGAACCCTTGAGCTTGCGGATAGTCATCAAGTATCTAACATTCTAATAAATAAAGCTGAAAGGAGGGTTGGTCTAACATACTTGAATTGACGAACAAGACCCATATGTCCTTATTTGAATAGTTAGCTTGAACAACGCTTGTCTAAGCCCATTAACATGGGTTCAATTCTATTGAATGAGTTAGAAAAATTAAAAACGAAAAACAAAACACATACCGTCCAATTTTTCTTTCCTGAACTACTTCCAATTACTTCTCAAATTTGAAATTCAATGTCTTAATTATGAATAATACTTGAATTGTAAATTTGAAAGTTGGAGCAATAATAGGGTCTTGGACTCGGGCCCACAACCTTATCTAATGGGTCAAGGCTTGAATAACATTGGGCCACGTGACCCGTGGTAGGTTAGATAATTTAAATTAGGATTTTTTACGGAAATGGACCATATGGCATACTTCTTCATCAAAAGCCTAGCTTTCATGGAATTTTTATTTTTTAAGTTACTTTCAATTTAATTATGAAGATGTCAATTTTGTTGACAAGATGTCAGTTTTCTTTAATCTCAAACTATAAAATTTCTTCAATTTCTTCAATTTTCATCATATTCACAAGAAGTTGCAAAGTTGGTGCCAACTCAAAGCGCACTTAATTGGATTATAAAATGAATTTTGAATAATTAAAATATAAAGTCTACTTTAACAAAACCAATGATATAATCCTAAGGCTTAGTTTTGTCCGCAATAATGCATGGGAGAAATTTCCAAGAAGGTGATATGATGTTGAATTTGGAAAAACCGCTTTATGAAACACCGTGTATGCAAACCAATGCATTAAATAAATTAATTACAAAAGCAATAAGAGATGATAACATAAGGGGTAAATTGGCCGGAAGTCTTGCATTAGAAAAGTTTAATGGAACAAATCTCATTAATATTTCTCTACTGCGATAAGTCCTATTGCCATGTTTCGGACAAAACTACCCTCGGTACGTCAAATATATCTTCTCTGTCTCTCGACGTGATCACACTTCAATATTTTCTTGTACCTAGTAATATAAAAAGCTTATAATAGGAGTTTATGGATATATAATCTAAATAAAAGTAAATAAGAAAAAAGATGAATAGGAAAATAAAATGAAGGGGTAAAACAAGAATTGAGGGGAGGCATATACAAAATTTTAAATTTTTATAGAGTATAAATTTTTTTTAAAAAAAATTCAGGAGTGGCATTGCCCCCCTCCCAAAATCCCCATGCGGCTTTGCCCCTGTGTATTCCCATAGCTTCCTCAGACCATCGTATGTTTTGAGATATATAAATATATACACATACATAGTTTCCTCAGGAACCAAGATTTTTTCTTGAGGTGGGGCCAAAATTTTAATGTAAGAAACTAAGAATAATTTTTTTTTTAATATGAAGATATATAGCTTAAAATAGCCATTTTTTTCTTTTAATGTGTACAATTGTAATTTTATAAAATAATAGTGCCAAAATCGCAATACCATAAATATTCATACAAATTTATTTGGTGATGATAGTATTCAACCCATGAATTCCAAAAGACTAAATAGTCTTTCCATCCAAATTCAATATAATACATACGAGTTTGTTAAAGTTCATGGCCTATAGTTCAAAAGAACCTATTTTAAGTTCATGTTTTTTTTTGAAAATTCAATTGAGTATAACTCTCTCATTTTAAACCATTTTTGGATTATTATATATATACTATATATGATCAAAGTCAAAGTATGCTCAAAACAATATTGTGAAAAATAATTTGTTCTCACCTTAATACCTTAATTGAGGAAGATAAAATATAAATGCACTATATTTATGTGAGCCCCTAGCTAAATTTTCCTCTCTTTTCTTCACATTCCCTCTAATGCAATCTCTTTTTTTCTTCTATCTCTCCTCTTTTTTCAATAGTTACTTCAATCCCCTTTTAAAAATTTAATTCTAATTTGTTCCTCAATTTTATTGAAAAATGGGGGTGCCGATCTTTAGAGTGGTTGTGTAATATAGACAATATATAAAATAATATATAGAATATATAGAAAATTTTCAAAAACTTAGGGGGATATCTTTAGAGTGGTTGTGTAATATAGACAATGTATAAAATAATATATAGAATATATAGAAAATTTTTAAAAACTTAGGGGGATCATGGCCCCCCTTAGCCAACCTTTGGTTCCGCCCCTGGATATATATATATATATATTAGAAGATAAGTCTTCAGAGCTTGTTCTGGAAAGATTTTGCTATTTCGAAGACGAAGGATCTTTTCTGCTACTTTGTAATTTTCGCTTTCTGTGTTTGATTTTGCTCTGCAATTGTTTAGCTTTCTCAATCTTCAAATAATGTAATTCTGTGTTTTTTTTTTTTTGGGTGGTGGTTGTTTGTGTAGAATTTGTTGTTTGGCGGTGATCTGCTTGTGAGGTTTGGGAGTAAATTGTTAATTTTTATTTGTTTAAATTTTGGTTAGATCTGCTTTGTAATCTTTGGTTGTGGTTACGGTGAAGATTGTGAATGGGTGGGAGTAGGAGCGAAGCCAGGAATTCAAGTGAGGGGAGGCGAACTCTAATTAGTTGTTAATAGTTTATCCAATTCAAAAATCAAGAATATTTTTGTTCATTTTTTTTTTCATTAGATTGAGGTAAAAAAATTGCAAAAATTATAATTCATTGATATTTGATAAACCATATTTCAATTATTTACATTTACAATTATCCTCGACGGGGTCCCATCTTTTGAAAGCATTGTATGATGGCTTCATTATCAACGCTATTAAATTCTCAACTCTTAATAAATACAATCAAGTTATCATCTATGAAATGATCTCCCATTTTGTTATGCAATCGATTCTCCTGTATTGCCCATTGCCATAGGTGTTTAGCAATGAGATTTAGATTTGTTGTTGATTAATGCTAGATCAACACCCATGTTGACCCATCTAGTGTGGTAAAGCCTAAACTAGGAAGTAACAATCAGTAGAAAAACCTTATATTAGAGCCAATTTTAGAAATAACAAAACTACAGAAATGCTAATAGACCTTCATGTGGTCAATTGAAAAACAAAATTTGAAAACCTGACCATTGGACTAGAGACCCCTCTTATGTATGTCAAGCTTATAAAAAAACACAGTGATTCAACTATCAGTTTATGAAAAAACTGATCATAAAAAAATGATGATATTTTGAAGAACAAAATAATCACATTTTTTTTCACAATGACAATTTTTTAAAAAAATGATTGTTGGATCACCATGATTATTCTTCAAAAAAGTAAGTGAGAAATATAAGATTATTGCTCAAAAAGCTTTGTCCGTTAGTACTCAAATTGAGACAAATAAAGGAAGAGCTTTAGATCCCCTCAAATCATTATATTGAGGCATCCTTAGATCAAGAGCAAATCAATAGGTGTTGATCTAACCTTAGATAAAGAGCAAATCCAAATCTGTAGCGGTGCTGCTAGCTGCTAACATGCAGGTAATCAAGCCTCATAGAAATTGCGAGAAAAGATGAAGAAGGGGTTGAAACGTGAATTAGAGTGAGTTTTTGCCTTTTATAGGAAGGGTAAAGCATAAGAAGGTTAAAAACAATCAGGGATGTGGGGAGGCAAGATTAAATTTATTAAAAAAATATAAGGTATAATTAATTTTTAAAAAAATTTCAGGGCTGGCAGGTGCCACCCTCAACCCTTATTAGCTTCTCCCCCGGGTGGGAGTTGTGTTTTTATGTAAGTACAGTCAATATTTGATTTTATATCTTTTTCCCGGCCTATCCAAACATAGTGAATGAGAGAAAGTTCTTTTCTTCTTTTCTTTTCTCTTAATGAGATTCTCTTCTTTTCTCTCCCATTTTCTCAATCCAAACATAGTGTAAGCATCCAAATTCAAAGAAAGTTGGGCTCCTATTTATCCCTTCATTGCTAGAAGAAGAAGAGGAAGAAGAAGAAGAAGAAGAAAATTGTGCAAGTATGGTCGATGCTGTTGTTTCGTTCGCAGTTGAAACGTACGCTCGGTGACTTTCTCATCCAACAAGCAACTTTCTTGTTAGGGGTAGAAGATGAAGTGAAGTGGCTAAAAACTGAACTGAAGATGATGCAAAGTCTCCTAGAAGATGCATGCAGCAAAAAAACAAGATGGCAATCAAAGTATACACCAATGGATATCTGATGTCAGAGACGTTGCTTATGATACTGAGGATGTTATGGACAAGTTCATCCTCAAAGTAGAAGTGGAAAAAGTAGAAGTGGAAAGCACTCAAGAGAGTACTTCAAAAAGGGGACTTTTTGCTTCTGTCAAGGAGTGCTCTTGCATCTGCTTCTGCAAGAAAGAGATCCAAAAAGAGGTTGATCTCTACAGTATCGGCAAGGAAATAGAAGCACTCAAAAAAAGGGTGGTTGAAATCTTCCGTAGGAAAGATGATTATGGCATCAAAAATATTGGCGATGGAGGAGAGGTGGATGGTGCAATTGAAAGCTTGAGACATCTAAGAAGAACCTCCCCCTTTGTAGATGAAGAGCATGTTGTCGGCTTTGAGGATGTCGCAGATTTATTGGTGGATGAACTTCTCAAAAAAGATCCACAACGGTGTGTGATCTCAATATTTGGTATGGGGGGTTTGGGTAAAACTACACTTGCCAGAAAACTTTACCGTGATAGTATAGTTAATATTAAAGGCAAATTTGAGCACCGTGGTTGGGTTTATGTGTCCCAAGAGTATCGAATTGGAGATCTTCTTCAAAGAATTATAAAATCTTTCAAGCAGTACCTCAGTAAAGAGGAATTGGAGATGCTAGAGAAGATGACCGAGGAAGATTTGGAACGATACCTTCATGATTTGTTAACAGGTAGCCGATACTTGGTGGTGATTGATGATGTATGGGATAGAGTAGCTTGGGAAAGCTTGATGAGAGCTTTCCCAGATAACAAAAATGGCAGTCGAGTAATTGTCACCACTGGCATCAAAGCTGTTGCTGAGCTCCCAGACAAGAGGACTCATGCACATGAACTCTGATTTCTAAGGTCAGAAGAGAGTTGGGAACTCTTTCGTAAAAAAGCTTTAATTTCCCCAACCAAAATACTGCCATCGGTGATACAAGTCATTGCCCTTCAGACTTGGAGATGTTGGGAAGAGAGATGGTCACAAAATGTAGTGGCTTACCACTTGCCATAATTGTATTAGGTGGACTACTGTTAAGGAAACGAGTAGATGAGTGGTGGAAGGTGAAAGAACACATCTGGCGAGATTTAAGGGATGGCTCCATTCATATCTCGCAGTTATTAACTTTGAGTTTCAATGACTTGCATTATCGATTGAAGCCATGCTTTCTGTACTTGGGTCTTCTTCCTGAAGATTCTTTGATCGATACAGAGAGATTAGTCCGCTTGTGGGTTGCAGAAGGGTTTATACCACCAGGAGAAGAAACACTAGAGGAGATTGCTGAGGATTGGTTAAATGAGCTCATTGGCAGAAGCTTGATTCAAGTGGTGAAAAGAAGTTGGCGAAGGATTACAATATGTCGAGTCCATGATCTTCTCCGAGATCTTGCAGTCAAAAGGGCAAAGGAGCTAAATTTCCTTCATATTTATGACGGA
>JAESVK010001037.1:0-29600 GCA_017140935.1 Hamamelis virginiana
TAATAATGATAACAATATTAATAATATTAGGGTAAATTATACAAAACCCTAGCCTCTTTGAACTATTAGTTGGTTTTATAATAATAGTAAGGAAAATTTATCCAAAAGTGCCTCAGTTTTACCTCAGTTTGGAGCTTTATACCATAAGGTCCAATTTTATACCATGAAGGCATGAAGTTCTTGATCGAGATTTTCAAATTTATTTATTATATATGTTGCAAAGATCCTTGAGCAAAGTGGTATAAAATGCTTATGAGATGGACTTATAGATATACAACAATTCTATATCACCCGATATTTTAACCCGAAATTTAAAACTACCCCGACGTGTCATAATTTGAATGGTGTGTGAAAAAGAAAGAAGTCGTTTAACAGGAGAGACCTCACCACTCAAAGCAGGACACATCATGGTGGTTTTTAATTTCGGTTTAAAGTTTCTGGTGTTATAGTATTTTTCATAGGCATATAACCCTAATAAGAATTCAACTTTAAATTCAAACAAACAATTCCTTAACTTATAAAGTGTATCAATTTACAATTTTACCCCCTCCGCGCAATAATCTATGAACAAACTTGACGCGCGGTGATGCTTATGTTTCATTTCAAGGGAGTAAGTGCACTTCTCCCATCTTGGTTATGAAAGGTTGATGGGGAGCATTTAGGATGGGATTTCTTTAGTGCAATTTCTTTTGATAGGCGAAAAGAAATAATTTGCTGCTCGAACTTTTTAATAACAAGTCTATCCTTTGAGTCATTTAATTACTGTTTTGGCCTCAGTTCACCTTTACATATAGCTTCTTTTTTTTCACTAACATGGGGTATTTTGGGCCGGTCTAGCTCCACTGAATTTTGGGTTGAGATTAATTCTTAAGAATTGATAAAATCACCTACAAATCTCATCAATTAGGATGTGAAGGCCAGGTTTGATCCCAAAACCTTCACTTCATAAGGCATGGTCCTTGACTGTTTGAGTTACCTTAATACAATTTTACTTATGACTATTAACTACCTTGATGCATTTTTACTTATAGTAAGCTACCTGGTAAAATGCAAGGAAGCTAGAGACCACGACTTTGTAACTTTTTTATAATCACGGAGGCTCAACTTTGAATACATAATATGCTATAGCATATATATATATACACGTGAAGCTCAACTTGGCATGCTCATCCAGACCATGGAACAATGCTGTTCCACATTTCAAAGCTCAAAATAACTTTCAAGCCTTTATATATATATATATATATATATATATATATATATATATATAGACATGATAATATAAGGCCGGCCTTACGCAAAGTTGCGTAAGGTCGGCTCCATATGGCTAATTTTAGATCACAGTTCGTAAAACTGACCGTTGGATTAGATGTCCCTCCTCTGTATGTCATGCCTGCAAAAAATCACAGTGATCCGACGGTTGGTTTTTGAAATAACTGCCGTTAAAAAAACGGTGATATTTTGAAGAACAAATAAGTTACATATTTTCACAATGACATATTTCAAAAACCAACCGACAGATCACTGTGATTTTTTTATGTGATTTTTTGCGAATATAAAAAAATCCTATCACTTTTTATATTTTCAATCCTAGATGCTTTTTATATTTTCAATTCTAGCTACTGATAGAATTGAAAATATAAAAAGCACTCAAAATGATTGTTTTCCTTTTATGAATTATTTTTATTTTTTATTTTTATTAGTGATTGAACTAAAAGATGTTGAAATTAATTAGAGAAGTCAGAGAGAGCAGAGCAAGTAAAAATGAGGAGAGAGAGATGTTCCGGCGAGATGGAGATGGACGGCGGTGGGCTAGGGTTCTTTATTGGGGAGATGAGAGGAGAGGGACCGAGAGTAATGTGGAGAGAGAGGAGAGTAATGGGGTGTATGATTTGGTGTCAGAGGAGAGAGAAAAGCATTTATTGTTCAGATAAAAATGGGTAACTTTTCCATGTTTAATCTCAACCGTTCTTTTCATCCAATGGCCACAACGCATCAACTGCACATATGCAATAAACGGGCCGGCCTTAACATAGAAGTTCTATATATACATAGTTGTAATAATAATAATGTCAGTAGGGAATTCCCCACCAATCAGCTAGTGACAAGTGACTAAATGACAATCTACATTTTTTTAGGGTACCTAGCCCTAACTGGATCTCCGAGCTGAATACAACATATTCTCTACATTCTCACCACACTTTATTCATCTCTACTTGCCTGACTTGGTCGTCGGAGAGCCCTTTTGCCAGCACCACACTGCTGTTCTAAGAAAAATAGAAAATAAATAAACGCATCATAGGTACCTGGGTACCTGGTTCAGTTGTTGGTGTAAAGGGTTGCGGGAAGCCATATGAAATAGTGGAGTATCGTTGGTGTACCTGCAGGTTTAGTACAAGGCTTGTCAATGTTATAAATCCAAAGGTGAAGAAGCCTATTAATATTCTTTAGGTAGGTTAGGCGGTTTCAAGTTTTAATTTTTAATTAATTCGAAAAAATGCAAACAAATAAAAATAATATTATTAAAGAGGTAGACTAAAAGGAAAAAAAAAGTATGTTTATTTCAACCTTTAATTAATTATTTATTTTTTAATAATTTCATAGTTTTTTATTTTATGTCACGTACTGTTTCTTTTTTTCCCACAAGTCCCCTTAATTAATCTTTTTTACCTCATTATTTCTCATTAAATTTCTATCCATTCATCTTATAGTTTTTAGAAAAAATTACACTTTATCCCTCTGAACTATTGGCCGTTTTCATGTTGTCCCATGTGGTTTCGATTGCATCAATATGCTCCTAAATTATTAGATTGTATCAAATTACCCCATTCCTGTCAATTATCCATTTATTTTTTTATTGAAAAATACTGTTAGACTTATTATTTTTTTATTGAGTATTTATCGTGGATTACTAATGGATCTATAGGCATATCAGTGAAATTTCATGATTTTTCTTAATATATTTTATTTATTATGAATTTAAAATATTGTATAGAGAAAATCATTCATAAAAATTAAAATATGTTAAGAAAATTCATAAAACTTCACCAATATGCATATAGACACGTTAGTAGTTTATGATCAATACTACAGAAAAATAAGAATAAAAATAAAAAATCTAACATTATTTTTCATTCAAAAGAACTGAGAGAAAAAGGTAATTTGATACAATTTAATAGTTCATGAGCATATTGTTGCAATCGAAACCACAGGGGATAACGTAAAAACGGACAATAATTCAGGTGGCAAAGTGTAATTTTCCTTAATTTTCATATTTTTCCTTTAAATTCCAAATATTATCATTTTTCCAAAATTACCCTTATATAGGATTGTTAATATAAATCTCTCTTCACACACACACATATATATATAATAAATCATGTTCTAGTTAGTTATACCTTACTTTAACTAAAATCAACTAAGAAATTCAAGTCTTTGGATTATTTTTTTTACAATGAATCATGCATTAAGTAAAAAAAAGAAATCCAAAGGTTTGAATTTCTTAGCTGATTTTAATGAAAGTAGGGTATAACTGAGACACTTCTCTATATATATACTGGCATAAACCCCGGGCGATGCCCAGATAAAAAAATAATAGTGAAACATTAAGAAACTTATTAAAAAATATAAATATTTAATAAATGGTTTGATCAATTTTAGTTTTAATAATATTTAATAAAATACTTTTAAAATCTTGGGCAATGCTCAAGTGTGAAAATAATAGTGGAACATTAAGAAATTTATTGAAAAATGTAAATATTTAGCAAAAAAAAAATGATGAATTTTAATTTTAACTCTATTGAACAAAATACTTTTTCTAATGTCGTTTAGTTTTATATAGAAAATAATGAATTTTTTTTTTCTCAAAACTAACTATGAATTATTATTAATTTTAAAAATTAAATAACATTAATGTAACCTTTTTGGCCATCATTTGGATTAAACACGTAGAGAAATACGTGAGAGAGAGCTTTATTATTTTTTAAATACATATTTGAAATTTGAATTTGAAATTAGTGTAAAAAGAGAGATAATAATGGGATAAATAGAAAATTTTAGGGTACGTCCATTATTTAGTCAAACTAAAAAAAAAGAAAGGCTACAGACAGACTTTGAGGAGTTCTTGCACAATTCTCTGACAATTTGCAAAACAAAGACTTAATTCCTTAAAAAGAAAGGTGGCATCAAAGAAGTTCCATGCAGCTTTAAAGGGAATATCTTTAAAGTGCTTGCCCACATAGACGTCCGAGGTAGTCTCCTATGAGTCCAGATATTCTGGCCCAAGAATCCTGTCTCCCTCTCTCGCCATCAATGACATGATGACACGTGGTAATTTTATGCCATAAGTGAATGCCATAAATTTTTAATAAATCTTGAGGGAAGATTGATAAGTAAGTGAGTGGCATAAAATTGCCACGTGTCATCATGTCATTGGTGGGCCAGAAAGTGAGAAAGGGTTCTTGGGCCAGAAGATCTGGACTCGTCTCGTATTTGCTTTTGAATTCAAATCTTCGTAAAGATGAACTTGAATTTTCAATTAGTTCAAGAAAGCTTGAAACTAAGAGGAAAATAATCCGTGGGTTTGCCAAAAGTGAACAGCCACGTTGGCTCCATACATCTTACTATCTTAGACAAAATTACACCTATATTTTCATTGTATCTCAATCTTGCAAGCCAAGTATGAATTCAATGTTTAGGATTACTGCATGGAACGGACTTTCCTGGGTGTATGAATCCGGCCTTTAACAATCTGCTAAGGATTACAGCCTTGCAAATCAAATTGAATGCAAGAGAAAGCTTATTTATAGGTGTTGAAGAGAGGACTCCAATTTAGTCTTAAATTGGAATTCTCTGAAGCAAAAGCCCAAATGGACTCCTATTTGGTTTTGGAGTTTCGAAGTTTTACTACGGTGGGATTCTTCTTCCAACTGAAAGAATGTCAACTTATCTTCATTTAAAAAAAAAAAAAATTTGATGAAGGCATGTAGTAAGTCAAGTGAAGGACATTACTCATCCAAGTTATCATGATATGCTAATTCATTAATCAAGATTTCAATGTTTAGCCAAATTCAATTTTGATGTTGCTACAATATTTGAAAAAAAAATAAATAAATTAAATTCAAGACTTGATCACTAGTCACACTTCAAATTTTTGTGTGCCTAAACAAGTTTTGAAGGAGGCATTTGCAGAAATGGAAAATTTCTAGCCAATCGCAAATTGCCTCATGGCTTAAGCCAATTAAATCATGATCAATTAAAAAGTGCCATGTGCTATCAAATGGACCCACTAGGATACCCTAAAGGCAAATAAGAAATCGTCAAGTGTCCTATCTTACACAGGCTTAACAAATTACAATTAGCCATGTATTTTAAATCTGTGATTAAGTGAACAAATCAAATCCTGTCACCTATCTATCACATTAAGCCCATGTAGAAAAAGAAGGCTTTATCACAAGACTAATTAAGGATAATTATCTAAAATTAATATTTATCATTATCACTCATTAAATAAGGATAATTATTAAAATAAATATTATCCTTGTCATCCAATCAAATTGTACCACATGATCAAATAAGAATGACTTTCAAATAATTAATATTTATCCTTATAAATTAAATAAATAGGGATAATTATTAAGAAATCAATTCATATCCAAACATTCTACTCCCTACAACTATAAATAGGGGTGGTGGCCTCCAAAGGTTTGAGGACAACAATTCTCAAGCAAAGAAGCTCTTTCGGATTGAAGCATTAAAGCCCTGAAGAACTTCCCAACAATCAAAGCATTCAAGTTGAAGATCAATCATCAAGCCCTTAAAGTTGAATTCAAAGCCTTCATCAAACCTTCAAGTTGAATATCAAAGTCCTTCAAGTTAAAGATCAAGCATTCAAGTTGAAAATCCAAAGCATTCAAGTTGAAGATCAAAGCTTCAAATTGAAGATCAAGCAGGGCCGGCCCTGAGATTTGGGGGGCCCTAAGCGAACATTTAAAAAGGGGCCATACATAGTACATAATGACACAAAAAAAAATTATAAAATATTTAACTACCAACTTTTATTATTATATTTGTTAGTACACATACAAAGTTTGATGGTGCATATCATTAATATAATCACTTATTAAAAAAAAACCCCCTTAACCAAAAAAAAAAAAAAAAACGCAATTACAAAAAGAGATATTGAAAATCAATTAACTTCTCTAAAAAATTCTTAAAAAAAGTTTCAATGTTTATATATCAAAAGTTATTTCTTTTATGATAATCGATTAAAAAAATATTAATAAGATAATACAAAAGCACGTCTAAAGTCCTAAATCAAAATCTAAAAATCTCAATCTCATAACAAAGGACAATAATATACTATAATACCAAGCGAATATAAAGTCCTAAATTAAAATCCTAAATAAAAAATTTCAATCCCATATTAAATAAATAATAATAATAATAAATTGAAAACAAAAGGATAACAATAAAGAAAAAAAAAGTTGCTTACTTGCCTTGTTTGAGTTCTTCAAGCTAGGGTCCTTGGAGACTCTGAGGAAGACCAAAGGGTAAGAGAGGGAGAAACAATGATTATTTTATTTTTTTTCACAAGAAACAAGTCACAAGTAAGTTTAGGGGTTGGTGGTGGCTAGCTAAGGGAGTGGTAAAGGCTAAAGAGAGGAGGGAAAAAGACTAGGTAGAGAAACTTGCTTTTGGAAAAATAAAAGTAAAAGGAGAAAAAGTTTTTTTCATATGCCAAAAAAAAAGAAACAAAAAGAAAAAAAAAGAGAAATTTGGTTTTAGAAAAGTAAAAGGAGACAAAAAGTCTCTTCCATAAGAAGAAATTTGCTTTTGGAAAAGTGAAAGGAGAGACAAAAAATATCTTCCATACTCCAAAAAGAAAGGGAGAAATTTGTTTTTGAAAAAGTAAAAGGAGACAAAAAGTCTCTTCTTTAGGAAGAAATTTGCTTTTGGAAAAGTAAAAGGATTCATGTGCCAAAATGAAAGGGAAAAGTCTCTTCCATATACCAAAAAGAAAGGGAGATCCATAGGAAGAAATTTGCTTTTGGAAAAGTAAAAGGAAAGACAAAAAGTATCTTTCATATGCCAAATAGGAAGAAATTTGTTTTTGGAAAAATAAAAATGAGACAAAAAGTCTCTTTCATATGCCAAAAAGAAAGGGTAGCCAATGAGGCCTTTTTAAAAAATTAAAAATAAAAATAAAATAAAATAAAATAAAGAAGAGTGTGCTGGGTGCTTGGGATTTGGGAAGAGTAAAAAGAGGAAATTTATTTTAAGAGAGAGAAAGAGTTAGGTTTTGAGTCTAACAAGGGAAAAGTAAAAAAAAAAAAAGAGTTTATTTAAGAGAAAGAAAGAGTTAGGTTTGAAGTTTGACAAGGGAAAATTAACATAAGTGGTATATATGGAGATGAGCCTTTTTTTTTTTGCTACACGTAATGGGGGCCTAAAGCAGTCGCTTGGACTGCTTTAGCTCAAGGCCGGGACTGAGATTAAGTTCAACAACTCTTTAAACCAATAAGATTCAAGAATAAGTGATCATCGCCCTTAAATTAAAAAATCTACCAAGAGAAGAATCAGAGGATTTCATCTTTTGTAAAAGATATACAGAAGTTGTACTTTACACTTTTCAAATATTAATCAAAATTAACATTTGTCTACTCTCTTTTCAGTGTTCATTTAAAAACACGAAATTTGTGTGTACACCGTAAAACCAATAACTTTTGTTTTAAACAAAACGAGGACAGGTTTGGTCCATTTCCTCATAGTCGCAGACATCATCATATCATAATCTCCTAAACTCTAAATACGATATCTTCGTGTTTGGTTGATTGCTGCTTGTCACCATGAGATGAAAAGGAACTGACACCTTTTCCTGTTTCTTAAGCAATACAACTACACATTAGAAAGCCCAATCATACTTCGTCTCTACATTTTCCTGTTTCTTCCCTCACCTCCCTCTTTTGGGTGCCCTTGTTGGATTTTATTTGCCATGTCTACCCCCTTCTTCTTTTTTATAAATTGAACCTTTGAAAGAATAATGTAAATAAATAAATTGAAGTAATAAGAAATTTAAGTTGAGGGTTTTCTTATACAAACAAATTTTACAAATTCCATGTCCAACTAGGACATTTGATAGTTATAAATAGACTTCTAATAAGAAATTTAAATTGAGGATTCTCTCTAATTTGGAGTCTCAGTTAAAATTTCGGATATAACTTCTGGTAAAAAAATCATAGTAATGTAATTTATTTCATATTCTTGATATGGCATGCAATTGTTTGCTGTTGTTGAGCCAGTGATGCTGCTTGCCATGGGGAAGGAAGAGGAGGTGAGGATAAGGACAGAGAGCATATATGGAGATCCCCATAAAAACTAGTGTCAAGAAAGATGTGATTAATCTTGTACCGATAGCAAAAATTCATGACTATGATGTGAGGACCTGTTTGAAATGGCTTTTGGGATTCAAAATTCCATTTGATCTAAATAGATGGGTGAATAATCACTCGTAGAAAATTTGAGAATGGAATGGTTGGCTGAAACTACACCCCAAACTTTGCCACAATGACTTTTAGTATGAAAATTTTGATATGTCAAGTGTCGATTTAGACACAACTCTAAAAATGATATTAGCTTTTTTTAGACAAAGCTAATGCAAATGGGACCAAAGATATGTACTTTCAAATGCAATACAACATACAATCCCCATGAAGTCTGATTCCAACTTCGCTTTATAGCTAGCTCTGGCCACTCCACTGCATGCACAAGCCACAACTGTTGAGTTAAGAACTTGCATAGAATGAATCAGAAATACATCCCCAAAGTATTAACTACAAATATATAGTTTCCCAAGCAGGAGTATGAAATCCAGTGTTCAGAACTGTGCGCAGTTAGGTATTGTTCAGGGTGTCAGAAAAATTTAAGTGAACTCAAAGACTCATCAAAAAGGTCAGATTATCTTTCACTAGATGTTCATTGGCTCGGGACTAGGTGTGTTGACTACGTCCAGCAATGAATTCCGAGGCTCCAACTCTTCGTGCCATAGTGGAAGTGTGTCTCCGGAGTAGAAGTTTCTTTTCACTCCCTCTGAGTTTATCTGAAAAATCACAAACGAACAATGGGTTTCGGCCATTATGAATGTAATGTGCGGACCAAGAACTCCGCTAGAAAATTGCACAAATGCCTAATAATTCATTTTCTTGAGAAAAATCTTACAATCACAGTGCGAACAACACCCCCACTAGCACCATCTCGAGCAATGGCAAGGGAAACTGCTTTAACCACAAATTGCTGCAATAAAACAACATCAGCAGCTGATAATTAATGTTGGAACACAATTTTCAGGTCAACATTTTCACAGTTTTTGTTTCTCTTTTTTATCCCTACTGGTATGGCACATCAAGATTTAACAGTTCCCAGGAATGCTTTTCCCTCAAGTCCCATCTTCACTCACAACATAAGTTTCATCCTAGCAATAAAGAAAAGATGACACAGGTACGAGCAGTTGATCATATAGTGACAAATACAATATCCACTATACAATGGGACTTCTTCGTATGCATACATGGGTATAAATATAGTTACCATCTTATCCAATTTGTTTTTACCATGCAACATATTGTTGTCATGTCATAATTTAACCCTAAATTGAGTCGTTTACATATGCAACTTAATGACCAGGTTAAGTCCAACTAAAAAGCCCAAGAACACGGACAATTTCTTCTGAGTAGCTATCCCTACTTGCATTTGCAAACATCAAAGATTACATACCTCTGCTTCATCCTTGGTCATTCCTTCCCTCCATGCTTGATCAAAGAATCCATACAAGTAACTGGAGCCAGATCCTGTGAAACACAAAAAGTGTTAAGCTCAAGCCCATGTTTTAAGACAAAAATTATTGTAGTGGAGTCGATTAATATCAAGACATGACATTGCCAAACAGCTGTTGCAGAGATGGATACCTTTTAAACAAATCAAACAAAACAGCCATCACAAAGTGGAAAGTTCGCAAGCTTTTAAAATTAGAATAAAAGAACTTCATAAATTGGTTGAAGATACAAGATGTGATATTACAGTCCAAATTGAATTCAAACAAATCAGAACATCCAAATCCAGTCCTTTAAAATTGAATCATTTCATTTACAGTCACCAAATGCATAATATATAAGTCGCCAAAAAGACTAAAGTTAGAATATATGAAAAAAATCAAACAAATTCACATTATTACGGGAAGTGTCAAATCATATCCAGAGAAATATAAGAGGTTATGTAAAATTCTAGAAAAAAATAACTGTAGAAAGACCAAATCACCTGTGCAATAGACTGCACAGAGGGTGACAAATGTAACACAGCATATGACACCAGAATAAATGCACATCAAAACTGGAATCCTAGAGTGAAAGGCAATTGAATATATTGGTTTATGCAGAGATAAATAAGTTTATAATGAAAACATACCTCCGATTGCAAAAGGCTGTTCTATAAGTGACCCACCAAGAGGAATTCCATATATTTTACCTCCTTCATATTTGTCCCATCCACCAACAATTAGACCAGTTTCGAGCATGTTCTGCCAAGTCCAGAAAATAAAAAAATAAGGCGAAGAGAAACGTGAATTATAGATAATTGGATAGAGGAAAATAAGAATTAGGATTAACTACTGGACTCTAGACAAAAAATAAATAAATACAATCTTCCCATTATAATATTCAAACACAACGGAAGGAAAACAATTTTAATTCATGGTTCCAACTTCCAACCAAGGCTGCTTAATCCTTCAAATTCATCGTCCAATATCCTGAGAATATGTTAGCATTTTCAGATAGTCCATAAATTTTAAAACCTCTAACAGATTCTGGAAAATCTATAAAGCATGCATTTACCAACTATTCTTTTTCTTCACACATGCCCCCTTCCTCCTTCCATATTTCTTTCCATTAGACTGGGCACATATCCAGACCTCCATGCACGCACCTAAATTTAACAGGTTAGTTGAATTTGTTGATACTTGTATTTTTATGCATATCTTAAAATGCTATAACATGTGAACAATATATTGCCATGTTGTAAGTTTATTAGGCTGCGTTTGGTTGGGGGGTTTAATTCCTGGGAAAGGGGAAAGAAACCCTTTTCCATTGTTTGGTTCACTTCATTCCCATGGGAGTAGCTTTCCCCCAAAATGGGGTAATCTCAAACCCAAGTTGGGAGGTGGGTTTGATCCCTCATTCCCAGGAATGGTATTTATAATTTTATCTTATTGACTACCGTGTCCCTCTCATAACACATTGCCAAATTTAATATCCACACATGTCCTTCATAACACAACTCCCTTTCTCGCACACCAACAACAGTCGCACAGCAGCAGCCATGGAAGAAAGAAGAAGAAGAAGAAGAAGAAGAAGAAAAAGGAGGAAGTGCGTGCAGCCATGAGAGAGAGAAGCGTGCAGCCATGTCTGTCGTACAACAGCATCCCTTTTTTGCACAACAACAGTCACACAGCAGCTGCCATGGAAGAAAGGAAGAAGAAGAAGAAGAAGAAGAAGGTGTGTGCATCCATGGAAGAAAGAAGCGTGCAACCATGGAGGAAAAAAGAAGAAGAGGGAGCAACAGCAACTGCAGTGAAGACGAAGAAGAATCAAACGCAGTAGCGATGTGAGATTATGCTTGTGGGTTAGGGTTTGCAAAATCATGCCAAGATTATGAAAAAATCGTGAAAAAAATTGGGGTTTTCACATCCTTGATTAGTGTGAATTAAGGTATTCAAATTTGGGGTTTTATTTTTCTAGTTATTATTTTGAATCCAAACCAGTATAGAATAGGTAATTGGTTATGGAAAAAGTTACGAAAAAATTGGGTTTTTCACATCAGTATGAAAATTGGTAATCCAAACTACTATGAAATTTATGAAAAAATTGGTGTTTTCACATCCTTGATTCGTGTGGGTTAGGGTTTTAAAAATTGTTTTTTTTTTTTTTTTTTCCTTCAGTTATTTTGAATCCGAACCAGTATAGAATTGGTAATTGGTTATGGATATTTTGGGAATTTCGCCACTTTTGCCCTTTGTTGTTTCCAGCAAACCAAACACGGTAACTGGTGATCTGTTGGTTATCCTATTACCAATTCCCAGCCTACCAAACATAGGCATGGGTTTCAAAAACACCGTTCCCATTCCTTGGGGAAAGGGGTTTCCCAGGAATGAGATTCCATTCCTATGAACCAAACGCAGCCTTAGAGATTTGTTTCAATAAATGTTATGTCTGTCCAAACATACCCAACTTATCATATCCTCAAATACATTAATACAACAATTAAGCATATACCTACCTGCAACAACCATAACTAGGTCCCAACCAAGAGGAGTTCCACGTATTTCACCGTAATGACCAAACTCCAAAGTCTGCTATTCTCTCCTTGCCAAGTCTCCAAATCCACTTAATGAATACGCCTAACTCACTTGACAAAACTCCCAAGCCACTTCCAAAATAATGTCTCACTCATGAATCGAAAGAGAACAAATAGCCAAAATGACCATATCCTTGGGTGTAGAATCACAACTCCACTGAACCAGGTGATACCTAAGATCATCAGATTTTACTTTCCCACGGGGATTTTCTCTGAAATTTTTCAATCCTTATTATAGTGGACAAAGGAATCACAAAGGGAGAGGGGGGAAAAAAAACTAGCAATGGAACTCTTAATTAGAAGAAATTCGGAACCTCTCGATATATAAAGAATTGAGCTTTTTCTTAATAAACAGCAAACCCAATTGGGAAGTAGGTTAACATCCGAGGTGCAACCCATGTCTTATTCATATTAGGCACCTCATCTGCACCCAACAACCCACTTGTATGAAGAAAAGCTCAAAAGAAAGCCTAGATGATAAAGTTGTGTCGATTCCTTGTATTATTACAAGAAAAATAGATGATAGTTATGTTGTAACTAGAAAATTGATGGAAGAAAAAAACATCTATCAAAACTAACTAAATTTGACATGCATTTTACAGTTCAGTATGAACAAAGAAATACAGAAAAATAATAAAGATTGGACAAACTAAAATTGTAGGCTCAAACCTTGTTATTATACGATATTAACCTAACAAGATTTGCAGCAACTTTGACAGTCGCCGGCTGGCCCAGCTGTATCCTGTACAGAAAGAGAATTGTAATACAAGACGTAGCCAAAATTTGTTGACATGGAAATGGTGAAGAGATATAACTAGTACCCAACTAACATCGCAAGAGTTATGAATCAATAACAACCAAATGAGGCATAATGATATTCAAATCTTCACCAAATCCATGAACCAAATACAAACATAAGAACATAACAAATTCTCATAAAAAAATAAAAAAATAAAAAACAAGCAAGCAATCAATATTCTCTTAAATTGAACTCACGTGTGTTGATGAAGAAAGTAACGCACATAATCGGAGACAATTTGAGAATCTGCAGCCTGCAAAAGGCAGATGTTTAAAACGATGGCAATGTGTCAGTAACTTAGCAGTCATCTCTTACACCACCAAAAATTTGTCAGCACGAATATATGCTTAAACTGTACGAGTTTAAGAAGCAAAACGGAGTACATGATGTTTCAAAATTTAAACATACCAAAGTTCTATTAGGCTCCACTGACATAAAATATTTTCAGGAAAAGTTTTTCAGGTAAAAAATTCCCAGAGGCTCTGTTAATCTCAAGTGATATTTGTTTAAATAAGAGCATCTCCAATGACAATATCCATTTTGGCCATCCATATCCATCTATTGGCTAGCTTAAGTGAAAATGAATAGGCATTTGGCGAAAAGTGCTCCAATGGTGCACCATCCATTTTTTGGCTTGACTACCTTTTCCCTCATCCCAAACCCCATTTGTGACACGGTAGATTTAGGATTCATCCAAAGCTGCATCCAAATTTGGATAAAGTTTTGGATGAATCAAAATTTGGATGGAGAAATGGATGCACTGTTGGAGCTCCTTTTACAAGACCCGTATAAAAAAAAAATGGATATGGATGGGGAAATGGATGCACCATTTAAGATGCTCTTAACAGCACAAATAAATTACAATTCATATCACATTTAGCAACAAAGGCAAAAATACAGATGATAATGAGCAATTCAATCAAGCACTTGCTACATAACAAACCACATACTAAAAATATTATTTCACAAAAAAGTAAATTGTTCGAAGTTTAGAATTTTCAAGATCATCACGAGTTCACACTTCACAGCAAGTAAACCAATTCAGAAGTTGTAATACTACAATCAGTTCAATAAAATAAAAGTCGTGAAAAAGAAATATACCGATCCAGAGCGACAGACGTAAACATTATCCGTCAGCTGCGTGATCTTGTCCGACGCCCGGTTCGCCACGTACATTCCTATCAATACGACCCAAAAAAAAAAAAAAAAAAAAAAAAAAAAAAAAGAGTACGCTTTATGAATAAGGTGATAAGATTTTAAAAGATTAGAACTTTGATTTTATTTTTCTTTCCTTTAATTTTTCGCGAACCAAACTGAACATAAGAAATAGATATACCGATACAGATATGTATAGATGTAATTAATATGAATAGATGTACCAGTGCTGGTTCTGGAGTCGGCGCCTAGGACGACACCACCGTTATAAGTGACTCCGATGATAGTTGTTCCCATGGAGTGGGCGGCGTTGAGATCCATGTTGCAGATGTTGGAGTTTTGAAATGAAACCCTAAAATTGAAGAAATTCGGGGAAGACAATACCCTAAACACAGTGCAAATGAAGAAGCTGATTTGAGTGACACGCAGAGAAGCGGTGCTTATTGTTGGACCTGCCTTCCTGAACAAGTCATGAGGTTATACATAATTGAGATCAAGTCAGCATATGCTTGTATAAAGATTATACATAATTGTCAGGGCCGGCCTGAGAATCTGGGCCCTAAGCAAAGGCATAAAATGCTACTATAATTATTAATATTTTTTAATACCACCAGAAAGTAAAATAGAAAGAAAAAAAAAATCATATTATAGGGATTATATGTTAATGTGATCCTATTTTTTCAAGAAATTGAAGGCTTAAAGCCATATTTTTTTTGCAATAACATTCAAATTTTGGAGCCCTATTTTTTTGCAAGAAATTGGGGGCCTAAAGCCATTACTTTTGGATGAAGCTATTCGCAGCCCACCTTTTACTAAAAGCAGCCCATTTTCTAAGTACAACCCATCCATTTGTATTTTTACTAAAGGCAGTACAATAAAAATTTAATTAATATACTCATTTTACCCTTTACTAAATACAACCCATTACATAACAGAAATAATATAAACAACTCATATAATCCCAAACATCATATTATCCTAACACCAAACCAGAAACATATTACCCTCAATACTTTTGTCTTAGGTTTGTTTGTATATTATTGGTAAACATTATAGCTAATGCTGAATCTGTAATTGCCGAATATTAAACCTACATATTCGGCAATATCTTACCGAATATTAAAGCTTCATATTCGGTGTTGGCTTACCGAATACTAAAGCTTCACATTCGGACTTATCAGGCCGAATGCGAACACGAACACAAATTTTTTCTTTCTATTTTCCGATCAAAATATGATTTTTTTTCGTAACACCATCACACCATAATGGTAATAGAGTGCTACTTTTCATGTTTTGAAGCAAGTTTAATCCAAATATAATGTTTGCCAATAATATACAAACAAACCTAAAATGAAAGTGTTTGGGTAATATGTTTTAGGTTTAGTGTTGGGGGTAATGGGTTGCAAATAGAATTGTGTCTTGTATTTAGACTTGGGGCATTCATGGCATTTCAAAACTTTTGTTTTGTATAGTAATGGGTTGCCTAAAAACTTAGTGGGCTGTAGTTAGAAAATGGTAAAATAGACCAATGGTTTGGTGGGCCCTGATATAGTAATGGGTTGTCTAAAGCTATTAAAGTAATGCTTAAAACTAAATGGTGGGCTGTAAATAGCCCCACCCATTACTTTAATAGCTTTAGCTTAGGGCCGGCCCTGATAATTGTGTGATGTATATTTTGAAAATTTTACCGTTGGATTAGATAATGTAGTTATGCATGTCAGGCATGCCAAAAATCACAGTGATCCAACGGTCGGATTCGCATAAATGTCATTAAAAAAAATTATAACATTATCAGCGATCATAGTTTTTCATAACTATGTTTTGAAATTATGACATTGGATCGCTGTGATTTTTGGTACGCATGATATCTACAGTATCTAATCCAACGGTCAGTTTTTTAAAATATGTATCACACAATTATTTATGGCATTCATGCCGATATAAGTTATGTAAACATATGCGATATAAGTTATGTAAACATATGCTGACTTGATTGAGAGTAAGCACACTTAATTTATTTTATTTTGTTTGGACTAGAAAGAAACACAAATTTCACTTTTGATCTCTTTATCAATTATTAATTAAATTGATATAAATTAATTCTTAAGTATCCATAGATTTTAGATTTTACTTTGATAGTATCTTTTACCTTAAATTACTCCAAATCAGGTCTTCAAATGTCAATTTTATCTTTTAATTTTTAGATTTTATCAAGTTATTTTCTTCCATTTAGATCTTTTATTTCATCCCCACCAAGTGTATTCCATGTGAACTCTATTGGTAGACTTTATTTGATGCCACTATGAAGATTGTTCTTTCAGTCTTCATTTCTTAACAATTAAAAAGTTAATTTAATATGTGCACAATTTAATTTTGCTCATTCAAGTTTTGTTATAAATTTTCAACATATCCATTTATTTGTCCACATGACATATATTCCATTATTTTAAAATTTTGTTGCTTGAAATGTCTCATATTTATAAAAATAAAATAAAGCAGCTCATATTTACAATATTTGTATTCCTCACGAGAATAAAGAATTGTGATATTAATACACATGCAGTTTTAAGCACAAATCATAATGTGACCAGATAGATTGTTATGGATTATTGGAAAATCCAAAGCCTCTATCAACGAATTCTTCTTAATTAGTGACATTTTTTTTTTTTCAAAATCACCCCAAAGATGTTTCATTCCGTGTATAACTGTGTATGACAGAGGTGGTTAGTAACCCTAAAGCTAAATAAAGATTAAAGAAGCCATGGCTAAGAACAAAGAGAAAAACTCAGTCTCAAAGGAAAAGGAAAAAAGCCGACAACAGATTAAGCTAAAGGAGAAATGAAATAAGGTTGGTTAGAAACAGTTTCGCCATTTTCACTCTCGTCGTCTTCAGTTAGTTGATTTCTTCAATGATTAAGAGTCCATGGCAATGGCTTCTGGGTGCGGGCGCAATTGAAGGGCTGGGATATGAGACTTGATTGGGATATGGGGAGGTGCAACCAGTTTCTTCTCCTTGGGTACTGCTGCCCCTATTCCCATGATTCCAAGTACTTTCCTCACTTCGTTTGCTAGCTCTATCACATGGTCATCTTCATGTCCTGTTTTCATAGTTAAAAGAAACTTTATAAGTTAAAATTATCAAAACTAGTGAACATGGGTTATGATTGTAAATGTGAAGCAATATGAGAGAGATGCCCTACATATCATGGCACTCGTGCAAATGTATTCAGTTTCGAATATTCAAGGTAGATATTGTGATATTTGAATATATTCATGCTGAGAGTAGCTAACTCACCGATATCAAACATAGCTTTCTCTAAGGCGAAAAGATAGTCTCTGCAGTTCCCACAGGGTCCAAATGCAGTTGCAATTTGCCTGAGAAGGTAATTGAGACATCATCAGATCATATTTGAAGGGAAGACCTCAGGCGATAAAAAGATTAGGAAAAAGAACAAGTCATTTACATGGCCATTTCCTCCAATGGGGCAGGCCCTAGGTAGTACTTGTTTGATTTTTTGTCCGGAGTGGATGTAAAGCTGCAAAAATAGAAAAATGTATTCTCTTAATTTTCATCGTTTAACATTTTTGGAAAATTAAAAGAGAAGGAGAAAGTTTACATGCTCAGTTCATTCTTCAGGGTTTTGTGTTGATTTTGAAATAAATGGGGTAAAAAGAGGGGTGAGAAATGAGGTATGCAATAGAAAATACTTACACTATCATTCCAGTTAAAGGAGGCTTCAATGTATCCCCTTCCTGGATTAACGAAAGCACAAGCAGAGGGATAAGAAAAAGGAGCTATAATTATGAAAGGGAGGACAACAAATTAACAAACCTTACCGCATAAAAGTCTACTAGAGTCTTTTGGTCATACTCACATTCTCTTCGCTCTAAATACTGCAAATCAAAGAATACAAATCTCAGTCTTCTAAAAAAATAAATTAGATTAATTTGAATTTTATTTTATTTTTTGTCGATGATTAATTTGAATTGAAGATATCCAAAATAGCAGAGGCTAACATACTTGCTGACATGGGGAAGAAAAGGAAAAGGCAAAAAGGATAAATTTTGACATTGAGGAGATTATGATAATTTAAATAAAACTGGTTGAAAGGCTTGACAAATGCTTAATTTTGTCCCAAGTACCAAATTTCCCACCACACTGACTATGTCTTTACCACAGGTGGTCTACAATTTTAATCTAAAACGACAAGTATGTCTAACAAAACTCGTCTAAACTATACTTAATTGAAGGCGCATACCTCCATGGCTGCTCTTTCCTTCTCAGGGCCTCCTCGTACACAGTACGCCGCACCCCACTGACAGAAGAATTTAGGAGTCAGAAACTTAGAAACAAGCACTGGCCCACAGAATAAAACATTATTATTAAAAACTATGATCTATGCAACCGACAAACCAATTTTAATAATCATTGTCATCATTATATATATTTATAAATAAAGATAGATTTGCCTGAAGCTTCAAAGGTGAATATAAAATTCAAATAAGTAACATGTATGAAAGATAAGTATTGGCTTCTACTCACGCATATGGATCCTTCTTTGTATTCCAAGGAACAAGTTCTTGCAGGGTGTTCAGGCGTTCCTCGGTGATCAATGCATGCTGACACACAAAAAATGATATGCATATAATTAGTTAATTGAAAAGTACGGGTGTAAAACTATTACTGTAATAAATTCATATTTGTGCGAATTCCAAATAAACAACTTACCAACATCAAATACACGCTTGTAATCCTTGATGATGCCTATCACTTTCTCATCGTACTCAAATCCTGGGTTCCAAATTAGTGAACCATAGCCAAAAACCCAAAACACCATGGTTCTATAACTCCTGAGAAATGAATTTTCATTACCACTCATAAACATCAATTCTTTGCAGTTTGAAGAAAAAGGTAATTCAGGCTCACACTAGAGAAAAATTATTTACTTTCAAAAGAAAAATTTTGGTTAAAATACAGCCGCTTGAACAGAGGACAATAACGATTTAAATGCAGATGTTCAGCTCCATCCAGAGACGGGCCTTATTACATATTCACATGCATATGGCTTGATTCTTCGAGTGCATGTTTTAACAGAACAAACAATTTAAATGCATGTGTTTAGCTACATCCAGAGCCAGGCCTTAATTACATGCATATGGCTAGATTCTTTCTTACAAGTGCAGGTTTGAAATGGAATTAATAGACCAGATTAGGGAGCCCAAAAGCTATTCTGGTAATTGCAACCTTCCAAGTGTAAAAAAAAATAAATAAATAAACTTGAAGAAACACATTAGAGAAATAAAAGAATAAGTAGAACATGTAAAAGAGGAAAAAAAAAAAAGAAAAGGAGTTCGTCTACTTCTCGGTGTGGAAGCCACCACATCTTCACGCTAACTAAAGCACTACTTGTCACCGAGTATTATATTTTATGTTTGTTATTGCTTAAATAAACAAAAGTCACCTCAACTAAGCCAAATCCAAGTACTAGGCTCAATTGGGTAGCTCTTTCCCTTTACAACTTTCCTTAGATTGCAAATAATGAAAAATCTAAGATTCAATTGGGTAGCTCTTTCCCTTTAGAACTTTCCTTAAGTTAAATAATTGTTGTGTGCCCATCACGAGGCTCTTCTAATATCACGAGCAACTACTGGCTTACACAATGCAGAGGTGTGGCAGCCTCTGCACCAGCTTCTTACTCAATATATATATATATATATATATATATATATTTGTTCCAACAACAACAAAGACATTTTATTTATTGGTTCTATATGCTTACGAACTCTGAGGAGTTAAATTAAGGTATACCTTCCATAGACATTAGCTAACCGGCAAACGGTTAATCAAATGAGAAGCAATCACACTGCTCAAAATAAATGGCACTGATTGATAAATCCGTCTTCTATACCAGGGAAAATGTACTATAAAGTATAAATCAATATGCATACAATGAGATTCTGAGGAACCGACGGAACGCAGACAAAAAGAGAAGCTGAAATTTAGAGAGAAATATTAAGTTCAGGCCCAGTAAAACCCGTTTGGTTGCTGGGAAAACAGAGAAAAATATTGATTTCGGGCCAGAGAAAAACCCAAAAATAAAAAATAAAAATAAAAATAAAAACTGCACGCCCAACATTGACTAGGTTTGAGTTGACATTTCTGTCTCCTGTAAACAAAAACACTAAATATACAAGACACATTTTCCTTTTTGACTTTTCCTCCATTTTCTCAGAAACCAAACAAAACCCAAGAAAATAAAAAGACCCAGACATTACAAACATTTTACTAATAGATTCAATGAACCTAAAAGATAATCCACAACTAGACCTTTATGGCATTTGAACCCTAGGCCTGCTATCCCAACCCCAACCGACACTTTTAAAACTTGAGCAAAGCAAACGAAACCATTCTAGAATATAAACCAAAGAAAAAAAAAAAGAGATTTATAATACTTACAAACAAAAAACTCCTGATTTTCCCGAGAAAATTGGAGAAAGTCTTTTAGATATTCTCTCTTGTTCGGGAACGAAATAATTAGAAGAAGTCTTGAGATCGCAAAAGCAATGGCAGCTGCGAGAGAAAGAAAGAGAGAAATCCAAAAGCTAGGGTTTCTGCGTAAAATCTGCAAACCCTAGGGAATGTGAATGTAGATTTCGTCTCTCTCTCTCTCTCTCTCTCTCTCTCAATCCTTTCGTTATTCAGAGGGTAAATGGGAGTTGGGAGGAAGACAATTTATACTGTGAAGAGGAAACTGAAGCCCAAACTAATGGGCCCCATAATGCCAACTATGCATGTATATTTATGTATCACATGAGGTCATGCATTCAGGTATGTGATGGACATATTTACCCTTCATTTTTATTTTACAAGGAATTTGGAAAAAAAATTATTATCATTTGCTAAAACTCAACAATTTGATAAAAATGTAAAAATTCATAAACCAATATAGACAAATATATAGAAATAATCCTATAAGCATTTACTATCTTTATGAAAGTCAGCATACGTTGTTATAGCTATTAAATCTCTTACATGTTAGAGATCTAACAGTCATGGCAGTATTTGCTTAAATCAGCAAATGCTGATGGGATTATTTATCCACATATGTTATTTTCTTTCCCTCTGACCACTAACTCCACTGATGTATCGATTGGAACAAAAAAATAAATAAATTGAGATATTAACTCGATAAATTTATTAATACTTTAAACAATTAAGTAATCCGTCTCGATAAAATATTTGTTCGAATTTATCTATAAGAAATCAAGTTGAATATAAACTTTTTAAAATTAATTTACTCTGTATTTATCGATCCAAATCTAATTAACTTCTTATTCAATTCGCTTCACTCATTTAAAATTTTAGATCTAGCTTGCATCAAACCTAAATTTTTGTGGCCACAAAATTTTCAATATTGAGATAAATTTTAAAACATTAGAAATGAAGTTATTAAAATTAAAAGCAGTACTAATGTGTGACAGTGAAAGCCAGAGAGACCTTATTGCAATTCCGCAATTTTGGGGGCGTGGACCAACTATAAATTTGGTGTTTCTCACCATATAAATTAGGTGGTCCACATAGTGACCTAGTAATAAAATAATAAAAAAGTGGTCCATCTAGCTCACTTGAAAAGTCACCATTATTGAATTCTGACCCAGTAACCAGCTGTATTGAATTTATCATACCAAATTTGAAGATTTCATACAAAGGAAACTTTCTTAATCTGACTAAGGAACCTTCTTAATTTGCTTTTATTTGACTAAGTATTTAAACTTATTTGGATGACTAATTTCTTAACTTTATACCCATTTATTTGTTCTAAAGAAACAATTTCTTAATTTGAGCATTGAGCTTAAAATTTACAATTTTGAATTTTTGATGTGACTTAAAAACCAACGTACGTGTCGAGATTTAAGCTGTAATTGTTTGTATTAGGACATGTGGAGACTTAGGAGACAAAACTATTTTAAAAAATAATTTACAATTTGCCCAATTTGACACTACTTGATGCTATAAAGCCAAATTTGATATCAACTAGTACCATTTGAGCTTAAAATTTGGCATCAACTAGAACTTTTTTGATATGCCAAATTTGACTTTACATTGAAGATGCTCTAAAAAAATAATAGATATGCTCATCACTGCAGTTCATGGTTCATACACACTGATGTATACACGTTAAAGATGGTTGTATGTGGACAATAGCGCACTATCTATTATGGAGTATTATTATTATTATTATTATTTTATGGCTATAAAGCATGTGAGCAAGAATTATCATGTATGCATGGCTATCATGTATGAATTATCATGGATGGCAACATTGGTTTAGATACATTGAACCTGGACACATATTACTTGTGGCAAGGTGACTTTTAAACCGTTGAGCATTGAAAGTTTGCGGTGGAGTGAAATAAACGATGCTTAAGGAAAGTAAGGTTCATTGAATTTAGACACCAAAACATCACCGAAGCCATATAAGGTTGTTCCCAATCTAATCATTCTTCCAAATCCAAGTATCCCTTTCTGTTCGACCCTGATAATTACACTAATAACCTTGCTTGAAATTGGGAAGTTCCTTGATTTGAGGTATAGTTGGAAAAAGAAAGACATTAATTCATGTCTATTTTATAATAATCACGAGTTATCACTGGATCAAGACCGTTACAATTTTTTTTTTTTTGGTTTTTTTTTTTTTTTTTTAATATTGAGATAGAGAATTTAAGAAAGGGAGGAGAATATCCCTACCTTGAAATCCAAAGAAATATATTAAATTTTATGCAGTCTAAGCCCTTCTGTGTTCGTCTTTAGAAGAAAGAAGGATTAGAGTATACAAAAATGCATTCGATATCTATTTATTTTGTAGTTGGACTCTCGGAGCATGGCTGGATAGCTTCTATCGCTTCGTAGGAAAAAAATTAATTTGAACACTTTTTATTTCATCATTATTTGATAAGTCTGTTTTTTTTTTTTTTTTAAATAAATTTATCCAATTTTGCATTGTAAATAAGATATAAATACAATTATTTTTTTTCATACTAACTATAGGCTAATTTATTTTAAAATCAGATAACAAAGTAGACTTAATTTGATCTAATTTTTAAAATTTTCGAATAAGTCTCTGGACTCCCTTCAAGACCAAACAACAACACAATAATAATAATTTTTTTTTCAATTTATCATAACTTTTCCACTATTATCTTCAAAAAATAATAATAAATAATGCATTTTGAGAAAATTAATAAGAGAGAAAGGTTTAGGAAAAATATACAAACCAAAATGATCAAAACTCATCCAAAAGATTGTCGATACTTATAATATATTAAATTTGAACCATTACCATAACCCATTCTTAATCATCTATTTATTGCTCTACTTTAAATGAGATCTAGTTTGCATGTATCCCAATTCTCATTTGATGCTTAAATGATTCGACTTTATTGGTAATTGATTTTTATTTTTGGCATTGAAATGGGGTGAGCTTTTTGTCCACCAAACTTTTTTTTATGGACACCACATAATGTTATCAGTTACCAAATCATAATCAAATTAAAGAAATCCATCCAAGTTAAACCAAACGAAAGTGCATCATCTATTTTGATTCAAGTTGGGTTAGGCCCTTAGGCATGTAATCCATTTACCTAAAATTGGTTTATGACCACCGGATCAGGTGGTGTAGTGCTCTGAGCCTTGAGCCAACATGCATTTGTGTATGAGTTCGAGTCTCCTTAGATTTTCATTAGTGAATCTGGTTGTGCCATCCACTCTACTGACAGTGTGCCCTGGCGGGTTAGGGATTGTCACCTATCCCTCCTAACTCATTTCGAATACCGAAAAAAAAAAAAAAAAAAAGAGTTGATTTTTATGAAATATGCTTGAGAATTTATTTTGATTTTTATGAAATATGCTTGAGAATTTATTTTTATTTTTCTCGAACCCAACCAAAACCACTTGACCCAAACTATTTTAACACACTCGATTTACCAAATGAGAGACGCTACATATTATTGGGGGCTTTTATTTGTTGAAGGCAAATATATATATATATATATTGGTTACATTGGAGGAGATTCGACCTCGGCCTTAACCTATCATAATCCTAACCTTTTCTCCCTTATACCCTCACCACTAGGCTAGTCCCAGTGGCTTAAAGGCAAATATTTTTCCAGACGTTAAAAGATGCAACCCTAATATGCTTCGGCTTTTTATGGCACGAGCTTTAATTCTGTGGTTGATAACGGCCACCACTTTTTTATTTTTTTGAATTGAAATAATGGTCACTTTAAGCAACTGTTATTAAAATTTAGAGAAAATTATACTTTACCTCCTTGAACTACTGATAGAAGGGAATAATTTGACACAATCTAATAATTTAATGGACACATTGATGCAATCGGAACAACAGGAAGGCAACGTGAAAATGGCCAATAGTTTAGAGGGCAAAGTATAATTTTTTTCTAAAATTTGAATGTGTTGTAGTACAAGCCACAAATAAAGAGAATCATCCATCTAACTAACGTCCATCACACCATGAATAGGATGGTTGTGTAATTGACTGTTGAGTGGGTAATTGATGAATTTAAAAAAACCTTTTAAAAATAAATTAATTTTCTCAGAAACCAAACAAATGGTTGAAAGAGAGAGGAGCATTCTAAAATGCACTGGAAAATGAAAATTTAAGGCTTGTATCTCACTCATGATGTGCCCACTTTAATTTGGAAAAATAAGTAAGATGCCACTAGCTAGGAAAGGACAGAGTTGTCACTGATTAGGACCAAATGGAAAATTGATGTGCGTATGTCATCATGTGACATAGAATAGGGTAATTAATGGTGGTCTACCCCTTAAGGACTCAAGGGTTTCAAACAACCATTTAACAATAATCCAATTTTGTTTTTTTTTAATAATAACCAATAATAGACACAGATGGATGGTGGATATGGAACAAACCATGCATGTATGTTGCATCATGCATGCTTGGTAAATTAAAGAAGTCAAAATTAATAAATAAATAAAAAATAAAAATCAAAGTTGATTAGGTACATTGAACTTGGACATTTTTTTAAATAAAAAATTATGTCGGTAATCGGTATCATTTTCCATGCCGCAATCTGACCAGCGCTAATTAAAGAAGCGTACGGTGGAGGCAAATTAACAGTTAAACCACTAGGTACAATGAACGTGGACATATTAACACAGCATCCAACCCATCAAAGTCGTGTTTCAGCAACTTCCACGTTTCTCTTGGAAGAAGCCGTTTGAACTTTTGACCTTTTTAAGTACTCACGCTTCATCACATTGTTTAGGTTGGATGATTGTTGAAGATGCCCTTAAATCGAGGAGAGGCAAAGGGAAAGAAAAGGGTTTGTTAGTTTCGAATTTTGTTGGGAAAATGTGAATTGATAATTGTAAGGGGCTATCCGACAAATTTAAAAATTTGGTCAGCTGAGGATACTTCTGCCTGATTTTTATTCAGTATTGTTTGGTAAGTGCATTTTTTCTGCAAATAAGTTTTATTATATTTAGAACATAAGACATAAACACAGTTTTTTTCAAATGAGTTGATTAGTACATTTTTTATTCAGTAATGTTTGGTAAGTGCATTTTTTCTGTAAATTAGTTTAATTTTGTCTAGAAAATAAAGCATAAACACAATTTTTTTCAAACCATCTGTAAGTTGGGTTACATAAAAATCATATAGTAAAAAGAGATCGGACTGGTGACATCCAGTTTTCAAATAGGCCCTAAAATATTTGTTCTACTTTGGAGAATTCCTCAAATTGACCAATTCATAGTTAAAAATAATATATATGACTGGTTAAGTCTCAAATCAACCTTAATTGTCAAATTAGACAAAAAAGACCGGGATTTGAGTCTGGTCGTTTGCTTACCAAACCAATAGTCAATATATTGAATCATCTCTGAAGTCACAATGAGAATTTTTTAATTAATTAAAAGAAATTTAAATGAAATGAAATGATTTGAAATTTGAAATGGAATCATATTGGTTGTTGGAAAAACATACGTAGGAGGGATGCAAATTAAATAATATGGTAAGATGTAATTAGAGATTAAAGAATTGAGATTTTGAACCCAAGCATGGAGATCTGTACGTAGTGATCCTCTCCCAATATACAACAACTCATTTAGAATTCCATTGTTTTAAAATCCGAACTGTTCATCAAACCGAAAAAGTTATCGGGTTAAGGGTCAACCGGTTCAACCGGCCGGTCTGGTCTGAGTTTGATAACATTGTTGAATTCTATTTGTGCTTATCAACACTTTTCTCAAGAAACATAAATACTTAATTAATCTTCATCACTCAGAGATAATAAAAAATAATCTTCGAAATAATATCATATATACTAATTATTGGGTAGAAAAACCAATGGAGAACGGAAAAAGAAAAAAACAGATGGTATATATATAAGGAGTCTATTATTAGGCGTACTTTATAGACTAAATATTTTTTTATCCTTGTTCATACATGTCAATAATCACAGTGCATGATTGATTTTTAAAATATATCACTGTAAAAAACTATGTTATATATATATATATTTTTTAAATGAGCTTGATTGGTTTTTATTGCAGTAATGTTTGATAAGTTTATTTTTCTTTATAAATTCGTTCCACTTAATTTACAAAATAAGATATAAATAGGTTATTTAAAAAATAAAAAATTATCCAAAAGTTTCATTTTGAGTACTTTTTTATCAAAAAGTTACATCATCTTTTCACTTTATCAAAAAGTTCAAATTTAAGTTTTATTTTACCTAAAAGTTCAAAAAAATTGATTTATGCATCAGTTTTCTGCAAAATAATTAGTTTCTGCAAAATCGAAGAACAAACTGATGTGCTTTTTATTAAAAATAATTTTTAGGTAAAGCAAAAAATGACAGAATTTTTGGGGTAAACAAAACGTATAAATAGGTAAACACACCATTTAAAAAAGTAGTAAAAGAGTGAACACTGTGTATTTCAGTATTCTGATCACATTGGAATTAAGCCTGGATTGGGTTTTGGGCCTTTGGCACATGTTTCTCTTTGATCTACAAGTAATGTCAGAAGCTCCATCACATTGTCTTCTTTGTCAAAGAAGAAGTATTAGTGGATTTATGTGGGCTCAATTTATGAAACTTAATAATAGAAAAGTTCAAGGCCCTGTTTGGCTTTGGTTTTGTTTGGAACTCTTGTTGGGTCATGGGTGAAGTTTTTGCTCAAGAATCTAAAGGCCTTGGAGGAGATAACCATAGCTTCTTCTTTGAAGTTGAAGTTGACTAAAAAGGAGGAAGTTAAAAAACAGTTAGTATCATTTGCAAAGAATTAAAATATTGTCCAGATCTTTACAACTTGGGGAATTAAAATATTTGTATCAAGTTATCAACTAATGGAGTTTGGATTTACACATGATTTCAAAAAGATAATTAAGGAGGTGTTAACCTTCATCACGTAAATGAAATTGGCAATCCAATTTTCGTAAATTGATCAATTCCACATTGACACCTCTCTCTCTCTCTATATATATATGTGTGTGTGTGTGTGTGTATGGGAGGTCCATCTTACACAATTTTGTATAAGGTGACATTTATAGGACTAAATACAGATCATATTTTGAAAAATTGACCATTGGATTAGGTAAAAAATGTCGTAGCAATTTTTGGCATCAGAAATTTAAAATTTAAAGTGAACATTTATGCACAGAATCATTCCAGTATAAGTGATATGCAAATTAAAGACATCTTGATTGTGTTATTTTCAGGGAATTTCTTATTACCAATTGAAGGGTGAGGATTTGACATCAGAAATGGTTCCAAAATGTTACTTGCCTCACCTCAAAGAAGTAATATACCAAGATTTTTGTGGGAGGGAACATGAAGTTTGCATAGTGAAGTTTTTGCTAAAGAATGTAGAGGCCTTGGAGAAGATGAGCATCATTGGTTCTTCTTGGTCATGGTGCTCAAAGACTAGTGAGGAGATCATTAAGCAGTTACTATCATTTCCGAAGGCCTCCAATCATGCTTCAGTAGTGTTTTCTTGGTCAAAAAGTTTGTAGATTTTATGCCACATGCATTTTTGTTTAAAAGATACATCTCAGGATTAGTGGGTTTTAATTCTCCACAATATTTTTATATTCTTCTACAAAATTTTCTGTACTATTGCGTCTGATAAGGAATTCTTAAATGGGTAATCTTTGCATTGACCCAAATCTGATAAATATGCCTCAAATTTTCAAGAATCCATCTTCATTCTGTCTTAATTTCATCTTTTTTTTTTTTTTTTACTTTACCAGCATCTCTGAAGGTGGTTCTTTTGGTTCTTTCATGTAGTTGGGATTAAGACTTTCGTGAGTTGAGTTGAGATCTAGTTTTTGCAAATGCTGACTTAGTCTAAGTTAGCAAATACTTAAGTTGCCATTAGATCACTCAAGTGGCCTAGATCATCTCTCAAAATTCAAATGGCTGAGATTTTACGGTCACTTAAGTGTTAGCTAACTTAGGCTAAGTCAGCAAATGCTTATCTAATCATTTCATTATATACACACACATCGTAACGTCTTTGATTTTTAGTCTACTCTTGGTGGAAGGCATCGGGTCACTAATTTTTTAATGCATTTCATGTTTTAGGAATAGCATTGAAGTCATGGATGAAAGTGCTCTACCCTCGAACATTCAAAACGAAATGTCCCTTAAGAGGCAAAAAGCCACTGGGGGCAATGACAAAGACATAATCAGTAATTTACTCGAATCCATTCTCAGTCACATCCTATCCTCTCTCCCAACAAAAGATGCAGTGCGAACTAGAGTATTATTAACAGAATGGAAATACAAATGGACCTCTGTTACCAGCTTACACTTTGATGATAAGTTACCCTATTCTCGCAGAAGGGCTGAAAAATCATATTTCACAAACTTTGTAGATAGAGTGCTTCTTCATTATGCCAATGCAACTATACAGAATTTCTCTCTTATATGTGATGATGTTTATGATCCATCTCATGTCAATGCTTGGATCTCTACTGTCATTAGGCGAAAGGTTCAAAAGCTCGATATCTGCTATGTTGATGAGTCCTTTGTCTTTCCCAGTTCCCTCTTCAGTTGCAATTCTCTTGTAGAATTGAAATGTCCTCTCAAAGTTCCTACTTGTATTTGTTTTTCAAACCTCAAGATCCTCGATCTTATTCATGTTAAGATTCTGAATGAGCACCTTCTTCATTCCAAACAACTCTTCCTCAGCTTCCCA